>JARWCS010011691.1:0-17164 GCA_034783895.1 Geukensia demissa
TTGTTTTAAATTTGTCTTGTCTCTTTGGACTATGCACTTTTGATCTCTCGCATGGGTATTCTACACTGGACTTTCATCTTAATTATATTATATTATCGTTTCCGTTTTTGTATTTATTTTAAAACAAAAGAAAGAATTAATACACGGTTAACGGGTCATGTTTAAACACTTTTCAATAGAGGTTTACATACGATTATCTGGCCTGAATTTATCCATCTCCGTTTTTGGAGGGAGCGCTAAAATTTGACCTAGGTAAAGTAATAAAAAATGAGCGCGATTCATTATAAGAAGAATTACTCTCAAAATTCCATTCAGGCGCACCTCAAAGACTTGTGCAGGTTATTTAGTCCTAGTTTAATAACTTATTTATTACTCAGTGTTAAACAATGTGTCCTCCCGGTCTCGGGCTAGCAAAGAACCACTGCCGGCAAACAAATGGCATATTTAACAATTTAAAATCCCAGAAGAGAATTAAAAACTTGGCGTTAAATTAAAAAGCATCGTCACTATAAAAAGTATCATTGTAACTTGCTTGCACCCTTTCAATCTTTAAAATAAATAAATATTTTATAAGAATAAGGCAGACAGTTTTTTTTTCATTCAAATCATTCAAAGTCTGACATAGAGTATAGAAGTCTTCTTTCCTGAAACTGCTGAGTAACTTGAAACTTCATTAAATTGGAACGGTCCTATAAGATTATCCCCAACCAAAATTGTATCCGACTTACCCAGATGGCAGCCGTAGCTGAATTCAATTTTACATAAGACCCTATGTAAAATTTACTTAAAATATGTTTACCTGTAACTGCTTAACCTATTATAACCAAATTTATTAGTCACCCTCAAAAATTTATCAAGCGTTCCTACCTATAAACCAAGATACATGTATCTGGTGTAACATAAATAAAAAATGGTAATATATTCAATAAATCTGTTTTCCTCAGAACTCCCTGAGCCAATTGGCGCCATCTTTGGTGTAATGGTCCTTCGATGGTCCCCAAAGACCAGACTAATTGACTGCACAGCTGAATTTAGTGTAACATGGGACACTTTAATATGAAAAAATAAAGTTTACCAATGTCGAATAAACACGGCGAATGTTGATATGATATATGTACATTTCACGAAGTGACCTCCCACCAGCAGCAGTAGCATATAGTAAGTGCCAGACCCCTAAATACTAAAAAAATTGTCCGAAGACTGCAGAGTTCATTGGAACAAAACTTCAGTAGAATATTCCTAAGTGAAAATTGTATATCGTATATTAAGATTGTCGACATAGCCTAAGTTCACTAAAAATCTTCATGTTTGAAACTAATCTAATTAAGTGAATTAGTCCTTTAGCCGTCCTCCATCAAAATCCGGCATCCGCAAAACACCCAACGGCCACTTCAGCCGAATTGGGTTAAAATTGGAGCCTATAGGATATCTACATGTATTTTAATATCTTTTTGTCTGTAAGTGCTGTTCCATTTGGGACCAAACTTAAGCGGTATTGTCATTAGATGGTACTTTACAACCATGTATCCGCTATCCCCTAACCAACATTACGACCGCCACAGTCAGACATAGTTTAAGATAAGATCTCATGGAAAATGAAAATAAAAATATTTATCTTGAACTGCTGAGTAACCGAACTTTTGAGTAATGGACGTTAGATTGTCATTTGCTACTAAATTTTTGTTCGTCATTCTATTATGGTACATAACAATGCTTATTAAGATATATGGAGTTGCTGTCAGGTGAGTGATACAGGTTTCTTGGAGCCTCTTACTATTTTCTTTCAGTAAAATAAGTCTGCGTTTTAGAAGTCCCTTAAATAAAGTTGTAAGGCTTAAGGAAATTGCATGAAACTTTTTTCAATGTTATTTATGATTTATGTAAAGACATTCGCTGCATAAAAATCGTTAAAATGCAGTAAATGCCCGGATCATCACTGGTTAAACCATAAATGAGAACACTTTTCAAGACAGTGTAAAAATGAATTACCTCGACGTTTGTGTTTTAATTTTCCTGAAGCAACCTAATTTAATGTTCAATGCAATTTTGTTAGTGTGTTAATATTGACTGACTGTCAAAGACTGTTATTTAACTTATTTTAACTTATAGAATTTGATGCATTTTTGACATATTGATGTATTTATCCTACCTTAAGACAGGGTGAATGGTATTTAATGTTATTGAGAAGGATCTTCTCCTGCCTTAAGTCAGGGTGAATGGTATTTAATGTTATTGAGAAGGATCCGCTCCTGCCTTAAGTCAGGGTGAATGGTATTTAATGTTATTGAGAAGGATACGCTCCTCCCTTAAGTCGGGGTAAATGGTATTTAATATTATTGAGAAGGATCCGCTCCTACCTTAAGTTGTATTTAATGTTATTGTGAAGGATCTGCTTCTGCCTTAAGTCGGGTTGAATGGTATTTAGTGTTATTGAGAAGGATCCGCTCCTGCCTTAAGTTGTATTTAATGTTATTGAGAAGGATCCGGTTTGTAAAAATTAAAATTAAAATGTTTCCTTTGCATTTTAATTGATCTTGTAGAATTTTGAGGTCGTTTCAATCTCCACTGTGCAGAAAACTTTGTATATTATTTAACGTTAATGGTGTCGTATGCAGCTGATGTGTAAACAGCATTAGCTTTTATATAAACATAAATAACAGCTGATACGTTTAACATTTAACCAAGTGTTGCACTGTTTCAATGTTATTTAAAAAGCGCAGTTGGTGTAATTGGCACAAAATAATAATATTTATACTCCAGATCTGTTCCTCTTACTTGTTTGGATTTGCGTCATAACCTTTTTTGAATTCGTCTTTTAAGTTGGGTTTTCCATACGCGTTAAGATTTTGTTTTTATCAAATGCGTACTTACCTTTCCTAGAATGTTTTTTAGTTCACATTGTTACATTTCTTCGTATCATGCTTTTATCCACATGTCTCGCTTCAATAATTCATCTGATTTTGTTTTTTTTTTTTTTTTTTATTTGATAAATGACACGTTTCAAAGCATCTGAAATGTTTTTGGAACGTAATAGCCCACGATGACAATACCTCAAGTTGGTGAAAAAACAATAAAAAATATACAAAATGTTTTAAAGAACTTGTGGTTGAGACTTGTTTTGTAAACGTCGCAAGAAATGATGAAATATTAAAGAAGAGGCCACTTTTTATATTAAATCTTTTTCAGATGCAAGGGATTGTAAAATTTTAATCAGTTATGCTTGGTTAAGAATTGCTTCTCTTATTATACATGTGTCAAGTATACATTGTATTATATAACCTACAAACAATGTTACAAAAAGCAATAACTAAAGGATACTAAATACAACAAGAGGGGAAAATCTACGTTCACCAAGAAGAGTTATAGATATCAAGACGCATGTGAAAGTTCTACAGGAAAACCAAACATGTAAAATACAGATTGACAACGTGGACGCCATAAACAACGGGACTCGGGTGGAAAGATAGTTTCTTCTTCTTGAATACAACCGCAGTCACGATTGTTAGGTATTGTAAAGGTCATAAAACTTTTGAAAAATAAATAATGGTTTATCTGAGACATAATTTGATGATTATTCAGATTCATTGCTATTTGAATAAAAGATACTGTCGTTCGATAAAATATAAAGGGACATGTAATATTCTATCTTGTTGATGCGGAATCCAAAATTTAGCGATGTTTGATTCGTATTTATAACTTACACTCGTCATTCAGGAAGGAGTTTTAATTTTGTTGACTTTGTATCATACAAAATGGATGCAATCGACTCACACCGCAATTAATGGAAGTGACCTGCACATTGCTTCCTCCATCAATAAAACTAAACTCTATGTCAAAGTTAGCTGGAACGGGTGAAAATGTTGTGAAAGAAAAACTGTCTACCGTATTCTTATAAAGTAGTGTTTATTTTGTAGATTGAAAAATGTGCAAGTAACTTGCAATAATACTTTTTCGCAATCGCGATGTGTTTAGTTTAGCTGCCCCGAGTTTTTAATTCTCTACGGATATTTACATTATAAAATTAGTTATTTGTTTGCCGGAAGTGGCCATTTGCACGCGCTAGCGCGAGACCGGTAGTATACATTGTCAGCTCTACGTAATAATTAAGTAATTTAACCAGGAATAATCAACCTGCAAAAAATGCTTAGTGGCGCTCCTTAATGGCATTTTAAAAGTAATTCTCCCGCCAAAAACATAGATGGCCAACCATTAACGTTGAATCCCCGTAGAGAAATTCTGCGGCAGATAATAGTTTTGTAAAACTCCTTTGCATAGTGTAAAGCATGAACCGTTAACTGTGGGATAATTCTTTCTTTTGATTTAAAATAAATTCAAAGGCGGAAACGCACATACAATTTTATTAAGCCCGAAATTCGCACTTAGAAAAACTTGACATAGAGTACAATCGTTTTATCTAAAATATTGTTAAAGTTTCGCGTTATACCCCAATAAAACAAACTAAATTATTAAGTTTTTAAAACCAGTTTTAATGTCAACAGGTACACATGTAAAAAATTTAAATATTTCAAACATGATAAGTGTTATAATGGTTGGGTCAAAAATGTCAGATTTCCTTATTGACAACATCTTTGTTCATTTTGGTGAGCGAGTTTCCAGCTAACGTCGGTATTTCAATGGGCACTTTTGTCGATCTATATCTTTAATCGATTGAGGCAGACTTTCTTCAAGAGCTTTAAAAAAAAGGTAGAAAATTAGCCCACATCTTTAATTTCAGCTTCCATTATATACATGTAGATGATTTTCTTTCATTGAACAATGTTCGATTCGGAGATTAACTTCACCTCATATTCCAAAATGAGCTTGAAATAAATGCCACGACAGACACTCCCAAGCCTACCTCGTACCTTGATTTCACTTGAATAAGCCAATAAAGGAAGACTTCACACAGGACTATATGAAAAACGTGATGACCTTCTAAAAGTCAACTTCCTGTTCACATTTTCCACCTCATGCGATTTTTAAAAGCATGTGTACGATACAGCGATTTTCTCAACAGAGCTGGGTCGTTTACACAGAGAAGTGTTCCTACAGGGATATGTTGCTCTTTGGTTAGAGTCATCACTACAGAAATTTTACGGTCGACACCACAATCTTGTCAGTCGATATGAAATATTACACAGATGAACCTGTAAAGTAAGGGCGTTAACTTACACAGACTGTTGTGATCCTATTTAACCTTCCCCTTTAACCTTAAATGACTATTACTGGATTGAAAATGGACAACCCGGCGGGTCCACTTGAGTTCATCTCGCTTTTTTTATTTTCTTATTTTTTGGTGGTTTCCCATTGTTCATAGTTGTTTATTTTTAGTTTTACAAGTGCGATATGTTTCATGTTCGTGTTCTAGAGATTGCGTGTCTGTCGACTTTTTCCCTTTTGTCTGGTCGTTCGGTTTTCTTTGGCTTCCCCATTTTGAAATGGTAATACAGTGGATATTACGGCTTTTTATCATTTTATTCTACTAAGAATTTTTATTTACAGTTTATTATAATTTTTGGAATGTTGTTGTTGATAATTTTGAACTTAAAGCAAAGTGATAGTAATGATGAATGATCATTTTGCGAATCTGTTCAAGGGGTTAAAAATTATGTCTTTAAAATGTTGTAATAAACATGTTCAGGACCTTCTTTAGTTTTTGACCAACAACCTTTATCTTGTATAACCCATTCACAGTTGCTACTTTAAACAACATATTCTATAATGTCGTCTTTTAATGCACGTGGTATCTATTCCTCTTTAACTTTTAGTTTGGTCGGTTCGTCTTCTTAAATCAGGACCTTGATAGCCAGATCGTTATCAAGGTTTTGAACTTAGTTGCTGGAGTGCGTATCCACTATTGTACCAATCTCGGCTCATATCGCATATTCGCCTAAAGATTTTTCAATTGACAAATTCTTATTACAAACAATTTTCTTGACAATAAACCAAAATGTGACGTACTTGTTAACATTAAATGTTGATAACAGATATGAAATAAGATGATTTATTTTCGAAAATAGAGTTATTTTGTTTTATGCATGGCCACGTTTCTGCTTAAGTTCGTCAAATATGCTGAATACATATAATAATTACTCAGAAAACTGGTATTATTTGTCAAAACAACCTTTTCGAGCATATTAAGAGTAAATATAATTCCTAAAATATCCTTTTTAAATGCACCTAGGCAATGAAAATACTGAAAAGTTGGATAAAGGCAACTTAGGAAATGAAAATTCCGTACCACTATAGCCGTAAGCGCACTAGTTATGTATCATTATAAACTTTTCTAGGTATATTGCTGTTTTAGTTTATATCTTATGTTTTGTTGAAATTTAAAAGACGGAATAAGGAATATACGCCATAAAGACACAATCCACATCTTTTTGGGGTTGTGCACTGTATAATTTCTCGTTAAGCTGTTGCCTTAGTTAACTAGATTTCTGTGGGTTACGAAACACATTACAGGTATTTAAATAGACGTGATTTAAAATAATTCGAAGATACCAAAGCGGCAGACAGAAATCTTCAAGTCGGAAGACAGACAAGAACATGACAAACAAATGAAACAAAAGACAAACATTTTACACAGCACTACATTGAAAATTAAAGCTGAAATAACTCGCACCCTTCAAAAATTATGGTGAGTTAAGCTGCCCCGAACGGGTAAGCAACTCGTTTAGCAGAAGTCGTTTTACTCAGTAGACAAAGCCGGTATTTAGTCACAATCAATGTTATCACAACCGATGCATGACCCGATTTGTAGTCACGACAGTGGGAAGATATTCATTTTCATTTGTGTTATATTCATGTTATATATTGGCTGTTCATGCATCTATGTTTCAAAAGGCACCTATAATACAGTCATTCATCTTTGTCTGAAATGAAATAATATTTTCGATAACGGGCATTTTCGTAATATGAAAAGTTCACCATATGTTTAACATATCTTTTATCATTATTTTGTAAATAGTATTATATAATTTTTGACATTCTACCAAATATATTACATATATGGTCAATAATAAGCACTTTTCTAAGCAACACATTTTATAGAATTGAGTCAAGGTATCGTTGCATTTTTGATAACTCTGTTTTGCACTAAAAACTGTTTGAAGACATATGCATTTAAGTTTAAAATATAAAACACTATCATTGATAAAGTATATCAAGGATAAAAGTGTTGCTTCTAAACTACCTCGGAGAACCAACAATTTTGGTTATTTCCACGAGCGAAACTTCCTTGTTTAGATAAAAATAAAATTGATGTTTATAATTAGAATCGGTAAGGAAATTAAATTTATACATGATGAAATGTTTTGATATAAGTCGTATACCGACATCACTGAATTTGGCATTTTGAGAGTTTTAAATAATTTAATGTATGATGGCGTTTTCTGTGGTTGGTGTTTAATAGGCTGTTCAATTTATGAACGAAGTCAAGCAGGTCTGGTTTCGATTTTTGTCAAATCTTCTCCTAAAATATCACCAACACACACCAAAGATGGAAGAACGGTGTTATTTAGACCAATTTCAAGCAGGTGCATCACCGGATTCCCCTTACAAGAGCCAAAATAATATTTCAATCGACATCTTTAGTGTTTTGATATATTTTTTGAAAAACATACTAAACCAGACTTTTGCCTACCTAGATACTGACATAGTGCATAATGGAGGTAAAACTGTTTTTATGATACACCTTTCAAGACCCAACGGCGTAAAGACAAATATAAAACACAGTAGAACTATCAACGAGATGACCATAATTAAAAGAAGAAGTTAGTGACGCAATATCATTTAAAATGCTGGATCATAAGGTGCTCATTAATATAAATAACTTCTGAATTCTTCCGCCCCAGATAACAGATCGTCGGAGGGAACTCTCCAAAAAAGTTAAATTTAATTGAGATTAGTAGTATTGTGGAAAGACTAGAAAATTCGATGGAAAGATATCAGTACTGATAAGCACAGTTTTGTATAACATACCCACATTTTCAAGTTGAAAAAAAATAAATATACCTCCATTAAATCATTTACAAAATACAAGTTTACCAATATTACATTAATATTTTGAATTTTAATTTGCGATAAAATGAAAGTATATTTCAAGAAGAAAACTTCTCAGTAGTATTTCGAGTATTTCTCGGCAATAACTTTTTAAGAATAACAAATTTTATAGGAAAAGTTAATGAAACAGAAGTTGAAATCCATACATTATATCAAGCTCTTATATAGTTTGTATGGGGTTCATATTGCTCAATCTAGCTTTCCTTAATTTTTCTGCTGTTGTTTGTTGTTGGACACTCCTTTTTCGACTATGAGGTTTTGTTTGTCGCACTAAGTGACAACGATTTGAAAATACCAGTTGACCATTGTTGAATAAATATGTAGAGTTAGAATATGCTTTATATATACATTTCAATGCGTAGCCTCTCATCAGAATCATTACAGAAGCAAAACATAGGATGTCCGAGATCTAAACATAGTAAAGGTGTAATCAAATCCTAACAAATCAAAAACGAATGCCAAATTATACGACAGGGACATCTACTAAACGCAATAAGTTTTGAAGCCTTTCCATATTAACAATGCTTTAGAATCTAAACAAATGCAGCCTGTGTAACATGGTGTGATAAATTGACTTCACATCAAACGATAATGGTCGGTTCAAAAGGATTCAAAATGTGTCTATAGCAATTTGTCATAATGTGAATTATAGATTGTTTAACATTGTTTTATATTCTTTCGACATTAACATGCAAGTCCAGTGTAGATCAAAAGTACATAGTCCAAAGAGACAAATTTGAAACAAACTAAAAGACAAAGCGAAAACAAAAAGAATAAAGGCTTGGAATCACGAACTCCTTTTTAAAACAGGAGTGGAATCAGTTGCTCTAGAAGGGTGGAAACGAGCGTTGAAAGAGTGCAGCTCACATATACCTTACATATATACTTAACGTCACTCTAATGTAAATATATATGTAACACTTATGTTAAAATGCAAAATTACGAATGTTGAATAAATATGGAAAATTTTGGGTATGCTATATGTACAATTCAACGAGTAACCTCTCATAAGTAGCCTTAGAACAGAAACGTAGGAAATCAAACATCCAAACATAGCAGATAAGCACTCAAATCCAAAAAGCCAAATCCGACAGGGACAATTACTAAGTGCATTACTTTTCGAAACCATTCCGAAGTTTTCCGTTTATTGGTGCATTAGCTAAGTCCAAAACGCATTAAAATTATTTCTTATAAAGTTGTAGAGTTTGACTTGTAATGGAAATGAACTGATAATAACATCGAAATGAATGATCCTTTTGCAGCTTGCATTACGGTGTGTGTCTTTGTCGATAAAGGTTTTTGTTTAAAGGTAAGCTAAAGATGTTGGATTGCTAGTAATTTGTTTAAGGCTATCTCATAAAACAAGATGTGGTATACATCTCCTTTAATTGTGATATGAACAATAAATGAATTGGTTTAATTCCGTGAAAGTCGTAAGGTGAGCACATATGTATTTTTGTGTCTGATCCTTTTTTATTTTACGAAACAATAGTGATTTTTAAGGTGTCTATTATCGAACTACGAGCTAAATATGTGGAAAATTCTCGGTTGTAAAAAGTCAATATAAATGTCTTGTTATTAGGTATAACATAATACCAACCTTGTTAGGAAACTTAATATTATACTTGTTGTCATAACTACGATGTGCCTTCTATCCATATTAACTTTTATAAACGATATTTGAGATATACGATATTAGATTAAAAAAACAACTATTCGAAAACTACCTAAAGAGAGAATTTCTAAAACATTACCATTAGAAAATTCAAGCAATTCATGAAATAAATAATAAAAAAATATGTAATCCTACAATTTAAGTTATCAATTGTTAGTTTTAATAAAAATCTTTAAACATTTTAATATTACTGTTCTTTTTTACCTGGTTCATATTGTTCGAGGTTAGTAATCCAATATTACGTATATTGTTGTAAAGTAAACGCGAAAAAATAGTTCTTGCATATTCAGGACAAGAGCTTTTTAATGAGTGATGATGAATGAGTCCTGCTTTGTACTAAACAAGCACGCTGAGCTGGATTTTTAACGTGCTACCTCACGAAAGCAGCAGTCCACAGGAAGACCTGCCTACTTTACTCTGAGACCTTATTCTGACTCTGGACCGACCAGTATTTTCTCTTACTCATATGTGCTGCGTGTATAGCGGAGAAGCAGCAAATACCAGTACTTAGGTCTTTGGTTTGACCTGGATGGGGATCGAATTCTCGACCTTCCGCACTCGAGGCGAGCAACTATTACGTCATCTAGGCGGTCTCGACTTAAATGAAGTGCGATGGCTTGAATCTTTAAATAAACGTGTACTTAAGCATTAAGTAAATATTAAGTTATTTGAAGTTATCATATTTTATCTTTGAACGGTATTAAGTATAAAGCATTGTGTTCATTGTAATATAATTTTAATCAATTTATCTCCATTTTCAGACTTTTTAATGTATTGCCATTGAAATAACAGTGCTGTTGAACGTACTGTATCTAAATTCCCATTACCAATTGCAATTTATATTTCGTAATTTGAAGTTTAAATACTATAATTTTATATATATTTTTTAAAATCAATTTTAAAAGTTTCTTAAACTCAATTGTTCTTGTATAGTTTTTCTGTCATTTTGATACGAAAAAAATATCAATAACATTTGCAAATTTCAGAATTTCCCCTTGTTTTTCAAATTTTTTTCTAATGCAGGCATTATGTAAGCCCAATACATCTATGTTCAAATTCCGTAACTTTTTAAATGTTTCCAAGTCTGTGAACCGTAAAAATGCGCCAAGGTAAAGTGGCATAAAACTGGATGGCAAGTTTCAAACATGAACTATCAAGAAACCAAATTATGTACTCCTAGGTTGACAAGTTTTTGCTACATAAACTTTCAAAGCAGGTTACAGAAACTGATATGTATGTCTCGCCTTTACCGACCTTTGTCGCAGACGAGACAAAAATTGAGACATGAAAAATCGTATTAAAATATCTTGGAATCGTCATTATGTTTTATTTTAATGGATCCAAAGAATAACTTTAAAGCCAAATAACTAAAATTGATTTGAAGCATAAAGAAATTCCAAATATTGTTTGCAATTTAAAAATGAAAAGCGGCATTCTGGCAGGAAACAGATTAAAATTCATTTGTTATAAGAATCATAAAAAGAAATGTTAAATATTTCCAAGCGCATTTAATCAATATACTCTGGATTCAGTGATACAATATCAACGACCACACTTTTTTACGTTGGATTGTTTTACTGTTTGCCTAGTTTTTCATGTGAACTTTTAAGTGTTTTTAGATGTTGATGAGGTATATATATATAGAAAAAATAAATGTGGTAGAATGGTCTATGAGAAAGCCACCCTAACGTGTAAACTACAAACATCTACAGATTGTCATAAGGACTTCAATAATGGACATATATCCACACTCTAAGCTGTAAAGGATCCCTAAACAATAAAATGTGATGATATTTAAATTAAACAACTATCGGTCAGATAAGCATACAATGTTAAATAAGTATCATTTAAAATAAAAACAATTACATCCACTGAATTACAGGTTGCTGTCTTGGGACAAGCACATAGTGTATGTGGCGGGGTTAAATATACATGTTAACCAAACTTAAAAAAACAACTGCTTAATATTTAACTTTTGAAGTCAATACATGTTTTGCAGACAATTAGAAATAAAACAAAAGAAAACAAGATGTACCGACCTGGAAAAGGTTCTCGCTGTTTCTGACAGCTCGCCTAGTTCAAAATCCAAACACAGTTAATACATGTAGCAACGTTGCCATTTGCACAGTCCCATGTTTTCTTTGACTTCTATTTTAACACTAAATCCAATTGGGCGTGTTTTATTAACACCGTAGTAAAGGAAAACTTGGTTTCCTGATCGGTTGGTTTCGGGTTTTGAACAAGTAATGGGCAACTGCGAGTACACTTTCGAGGTCAATACTTATGTTGTATCACGTATTAGTTTAAATTATATTTGTTGTTGGTTTTCAGTATCGATCTCAAGAGTTAAATCCATTTCAACCTAGTTTTATCATGTGTATTCATTGCTCTTTTTGTCACACCACTGTCCCAGTTAAGGAAGAGGATTGTGCGCTCGCAAACTGGTTAAACCCCGCCACATACTTAATGTGCCTGTTCCAAGCACGAAACCTGTAGTCCTGTGGTTGCTGTTGTTAAATTAGTAATTTTTTTATAGATTATTTCGACTCTCGTGTTTTATGAATAGTTTCATATTTTGTATTTTGCAGGCCTTTTATAGCTTTCGTTTGGACTCATTATGCATTCATTATTGAAAGCCTTGATGGGACCTGCAGAAGTCTAAATTAGACTGTCGTTTTGTGGGTGGCTGTCTCATGGACAATCATTATATTACTTCTACAGTTGAGAGTATATGATTTTAATATGGGCTGCTGCTTAAACTTACGAGGTTTATTCCCCACATTTCCATGCAAGTTTGTGTGTGCTATCCGTTTTTTTATCAATTTTCCGCAATTTTACGGTATTGTTTTGTTTTTCACCACAAAAACGTCAAATTACTGTGGTTGCTGTTAGTCCTATGCTGTTAATTGAGCTGTTAGTATCTAAAACCTAAATATTTTGTCTTCTTTTAAAAAATAATGCAAGCCCGTCTGTAGAACAAATTTGTAACTTTAATTTTCTCAATGCTGACTATTTTTTTCTTGAAATTCAATTGTCGTATATAAGTTAAGTAATATAAATTAGAAATAACAGGGATTAATTTTGAAACGACCGCTCCACATTTAAATAAAAATCTAGAACAATTAAAACTGTATTCATACCTAGCTACCTTTAATAAATTTAATCCGCATTCAAAACATTATTTTTATTCATTTCAATCAAAAATAGTGCCATTGAAACTATCAGAACATTTCAGTTTCACCCTATGATATTTGAGGTCCCAAAAGGATATTATCGAGTTTTAAATTCTACATGGCGATTAGACACATTCAACACAGGAGATGGATTTAAATTAATGTTTTGTGCATCATTGATTTTGTACGACGCGTCGGCATAATAATTGCACCATTCTGTGTTGTCAACTCCTCTGGAGCTATCAACTAGATTTGAATGGAGTTTTACAGAAAAAATATCAAAATATTATTATTATTTTAGACTCGCTCGCCATGTTTTATTTAAATAGTGTAGTTTTAAAATTTATATGTATGTTTGATAGTTGAGTAGCAACCGATGGCCTACATATCCAAAACACAATAAAAATGTGGGAGGAATATAATTCCTGAAATACCATGTACTAAAAAGGCAAAAATGCCAACTTCTTTTAAATGGCATCTTGGAATTTTTATACAATTAACGGACGTATTTATTCGGATTTAAAAAAATGAACGGAAACTACCCAACATTATTTTTATACTAATAGTTTAATATCAATATGCAACCATAATTACGTACAATAAAAATCCGTTACGCTTTGTTTTGCAACAAAAATTCACGGTTTCATTAAAAGTAATTGCAAACATCGTATTGAATTTCTAGTTTTGCTGTTTGTTGCCTCTTTTCAATGTTGGATAAGTTCACAAAATCTAGCACTATAAGGAAAGAAATATCAACAAATATCAACAAATGGAGAGCCCTAATGTCTACAATGTAAAAATAGCGAGAAAAAATATAAATATGTACTAAACAAACAAAAAATGTCATCATATTTCAAGTGCAGTATATGTTGTGATGTACAAAAGGCTCCTGCTTGCTTGTATAAAAAATATCAAACATAACCCATTAAGAAATGAATATGTAATTTGTCCAGTTTGCATTTGTTATAAGTAATAATTTCGTTTTTTTTTTGTTTTTGTTTTTTTTTGTTTTTGTTATTATACATGTTTTAAATCTTTCTATGACTACGCAAGATTAATTTTAATGGGATGGAAATTATTAGAAAATGAGGATATGGACAGCGTACCACATCTCCGTTACAACTTGCGACACTCAAATTTATAGATCAAAAACGTATTAAACAAACATTACCAGTAACACGGGTACATTTAAAATGAAAAGCAAAATATCTAAATATTGACTGAAATAATATACATCAAAATGAAATGATACAAAAGACACAAGAACTATTCAGATAGACAATCTTCCTGACTAGAGACAGGTAATATTTGGCTTGGTTGAATTATTGCCATTAAAACAATGCAAATAGAAAAAAAATCAAGACCCACCACAGATAATGGCACAAGCAAGCGTCCAGTTTATTTATAAGAGTAACTTTACAAGGGCGTTATAAACAATATTTCATAAAAGGGAAATGCATTCTCCCTACAATTTAGCAGTTAACAGAAAATAAGTTCAATATTATTTCCTGAAAGACAAAATCATGAAATAAATAAATCAAACATTGATAATGTTAGTAATTATTATCTGTTTAAAACAGAAAAGTTTCTACTGGTGCTTGTGTCAATATTGGGAAAAGGGTAATATTAGCCGTTTGTGAAAATGTAACACCTACAACAAACTACGACATCAACGGAAATAAAAAGGGGTTTGGCCCCGTGCTTGAGTTCAACGATCTTATTTAATTTCAGGTTTTAGAATATGTGTTAGAAAGATACGTGTTCATCTTTCCAACACTGCAATTTGTAAAATTTCCTGATTGTTATCTGTCATATCAGCGTTTATTACATCATGAAATGTATAGTTCATTAAGTCAATGAATGGAACTAAAAATTCTTAAAGTTTAACTGATCTTCCTTATTTCGGTCCCTAGCGTGTCTGATGAAGGCTAATCTATACGCAGTTTAGTTTGACTTCTGAATACTAGTATCTAATAAACGTATGTTAGATGTGGATCCTGTCTTTCTGACATATATTACATTTTCTTTTTTTTAATAGAAAACAATGTACCGAGGGTGCGCTACGAAAAAAGGTCAAAATGGACAAACACATATACGGTATAGTTGATTTGGGCTTTATCAATAAATTTCGCTTTCGAGGTCGATACTTTTGTTGTATCATGTATTAGTTTTAATTGTATTTGTTGTTGGTTTTCAGTATCGTCTCAAGTGTTAAATCCATTTCAACCGATTTTAATAGTGCGTTTTCATTGCTGTTTGTCACACTACCCTGTAGTTCACTGTTTGTCGTTGTCTTATTAGTCATTTATTGTTATTTGTTCACCATTTTTTAAAATAGATTTGGTGTATTGGGTGTTTCATGAATAGTTTCACATTTTGTATTTTGGGGCCTTTTACGTCTTTTGTTATGGTATGGTCTCTGGTTCATTATCGAAGGCCATATTGGGACCTATAGGAGTTTGGATTCGACTGTCATTTGGTGGACGGCTGTCTCATGGACAATCATGTCACATCTCCTATTTTTATATTCCTATGGTAAGAAATATATCAATTGAAATTCCTAAAATGAAGAATGAATAGTTTTAAAATGAATTCAAATGTAAATTCTAACGTCTGAAGCCTTATTTTAATAGAAATATAAGAAAGATGATTAGCTATTCATCCAAAAATGAAAGTACATGATCATAAACAAAATCATTTTTGTACAAGTTATGTATGGTGAATGCGACACTTCAAACTGATCGGCATGAGTCCATTAAAGTGCAACAGTTGAGAAACACACTGTAAAGTTAATGAGTGTTTTTCAAATCGATAAACGCTAATTTAATATGGGCAATGCAAATGATGTGAAGGATATATGCACTAGTTGATTAGAATCCAGTTACAAAAGAATAACGATATTAAGATTCAATATAATTCAGATTTTAAACATGTATTATTATTAATTGTCTGTTTTTGCATTAGCTCCCGTATATATATTCCAAACGAGATAGACTGAGAATCCATTCGAGGTAATATGTAAACAGCCAGTTCATTATAGTGCGAATGACGTGCAAGTGATTTTTAGGACTTTTTAGTCCATATGCTAATTAATGCGATTTGTACCTGTCAGAGCTGTATTAACACATTGAATGGGGTAAATGTCAGAGAGACTGCACTCCAACCACGAGAAAAACAGATGTAATTTACAAATCTAGAATTCTCAACAAGGCCTTCAAAGGCTTTGATCATCACTTGGTAACCGTCTTTCATCCGTCAACTAAGGAGGCGCCACAAGCAGCAATTGTTTCTGGTTGATATTATTTAAAAGTCATCTCCTCTGAAACCACTGGACGAAAATATCTGAAACTTAGCCTGAAGTGTCTATGATGTGGACTCTATTAATTAAGAATATATCGTATTGTTTTGGTCCGTCCAAATTACGATGCCTTCACAAGCAGTTCTTCTTTCAGATTTGTCGAATCATTTCAGAATGTCCAACTCTGAAAGCACTGGTTTAAATGAACTGTTGCTTTCCGGAAACATCTATATCATTTATAAGAATGTCCATTATACAAGATCTTAATTTTGTTTTATTCGATAACAAACATGCCCCCCCCCTGGGAAACTCTTGTTTCTGTTTGACTTCAAACACCAACTTACATGAAACCAATTGTAATTGTTTTAACTGGACACATTTCTGAAACATATTTTATGAAAACCTTTATGCCGAATGATACCCGCCTTTACATGAAAGACGTTTTAAAAAGGTTAAAACTGTATATTAATCGGAATTAAATATGGGGGCATGGACAATTTATGTGTTTACTCTCATCATCAAATTTCTTAATATTCTGATACGACTATGAAATCAGCAAATATGAACCAAACAAGTTCTGTGTTAACGACATTTTAAAGAATATTATGAAAAAACAAAAGCAAACAAGTGTGTTTTTTAATTAACAAAACTATTTATATATTATGAACATTGATCATAAATTGTAAAAAAACATCTCTATTATTTCAATTAGGCAAAAGACAAACAAAATATTCGCTAGCTTAATGTTTAATCCCGATCGGAGATATTTTGTCGTAGATGTGTGTTTCTCTTTATTTAAGACTAGTTCCTGTTTTCATCATGTAGAAAACAGTAGATAGTCATTAAATATCGACCATTTAGCCACGGATGTAAAATGATAATATAAAAATAGGAGATGTGGCATGATTGTCCATGAGACAGCCACCCATCAAGTGACAGTAGAATTTAAACTTC
>JARWCS010011799.1:0-17158 GCA_034783895.1 Geukensia demissa
TATCATATTCTCCCGTTCTGGTTCCCTTGCATCTACCTCTTCTGTCCGTGTCATGTGAACATTCTGTCTTTCCAATAACTGTAATTTCCTCCGCGTAACTGTTACAAATCGGTTTAGCCAAGCTATATCGACTGGCTGCAGATCCATTTATGGCTCGTACTTGAGTGTCATCATAGTAAGCAGTACTTGACATTTGGTTCTTCTGAACTGAAGCAGTGTTATCTGTTTTGATACCACATAGCTGTTTCGTAAGGTTATCTAACTTAATTGAACGTTCCAAAACTCTTCTACCTTTGGATTTGCTCTTAGTGCAATGGTTCCTGAAAAGGAAAGTAACGGGTTAATTTCCATCATAAATTGTTGTCAGTTTACAAGGGGTGATTTCTGAGTGGGGCCCAGCAGGTCAGGTCAACTTTTAGGAATTAAAAAAATACACAGATTATCGACAAATTTCTCTTCGTTTCCGCTTTAACATCGATAAGTGTATTCGCTCAACCCTTATCGGAAAGTCTGGATTAACCACTGTTTACCATTGGAGAACAATGTTCGCATTGCTAATTGGTTTCATCTGATAATTCCCCTATAACAAAAGATAGAGAAAACAGGGCTTTAAGATCTCAACTTGTTGGCCATACATGCGTTTCACGTGATCAGAACATGAAGGTAATAGATTATTTCCCGGATTGAGGCCCGTCAACCTTTTCCGAATTTTTTAAAACACCAGAGGGTTTTTATGAGCAAATAAAAAACAAACCATGCAAACGGTCAATGATCATTAAGTTGTGTTTTAAATATCAAAGTTTGATTGAAATTGACACTTGAAACAGCTGTATGTTGTACAGATTAGAATTATATCTTCGAATAGTCTCTTTTAATTTTTCTGTCAATTATGAAACAACTTGCCGTGTATAAATTCGTCTAATAGTAAATAAATCTAACCTTCTAACATAACACAAGATTATGAGTAGTATAGCTCCTACAATTAGTGCTCCACACGTTGCTATGATTATCCCAACTGAAAAAAAACAATAAACCATTCGTATAACGTAGTTATCTAATCACTTTCGGCATTAGATTAATTAGTACATGAAATAAAAAACTAAAACTACTTTTTAAGGTGCGCATACACTATTAAACTTTGTAATTCCAACATGCTCATGACCTTTTAGACTTTTGCTGTGCACCTGCTTTCAACTCGAGATTAATCGTTTAAACTTGAACAATGAAAAATTGGATAAGGATGGGAAAAATTGTTTAACATATTGGTTGAGGTGTTTACAGAATAAAACTGGAGTTTAAAACAGATGCACTTGTGAAAATTGAATGAAATGGAGGAAAAATTTTTATCATTTTAACCAACCTTCCTAACAATCCTGTGATTTCTTCGATGTGTTTTAAAGCTCGCATGCGCAGTAAAAACTTGCATTTAATCCTAGGTGAGACATCTAAATTCAAAACTCTCAAAAGCCTTATATCCCTCGACTTGGGAAGATGGGTCTACACGAATTCCTTCCTGACTTTTTAGCCTTGACAACTATGCATATGAGAAACACCATTTGGTCATAATATTATATCCCTAACTACACTTGTCGAGAGAAACAACATGGTAATTACTTTTCTGTCTTCTGTGCGGACTTTTTTTTATTTTTCTCTATACTTTACTTAACTATTAGATGTGTTTATTTTTATTATGCCGAAAATATTTGAATCTGTCAACAAATCGGATCGTGTTTTGACAAGATTATAAAAGTGTCTTCAACTTACCATTGTTTAAATAGTCCTTTCTAATAGGAACAGCGAAATGTACATCTATTGTAAAAAAAACATATTATAGATTCTGCTCTTTTTGAGATATTATAACAAGTGTTTGAAAATTAGACAAGAAGCGGGTGTATCTTATTGTTTTTCATTAGCTTTGGGTAAACTCAAGCCAAGGGTTTCGGTCACCTTCGATCTCCACAGGCCCTTGACAGATTACATATAATAGTTGGTCGTCGTTATTAGCAACATCTAGCGCCAATCGTAAATCGACATGAGATTGACCTCTGCTTTTCACCCAATCAAACTGCGAGTTAAGGGAGTGATTTATCAAGAAGAATATACTTGTTTTTGTCAAATATAATCGCAGCGCCCATGACATGATTCTATTGAAAGTTTCAGAAATATGTTACAAGTATAAAGTAACTTTAAAATCTCACTAAAGACCAGTTAATATCAGAATTGCTTCAGGAAAATATGGCTTTCTTCTTCAATCATTGCTTTGATTATTCTCTTCTGTTATGTCGAGGCGACAGCTTTGGTTGGAGCAGATACTTCTGAATGCGACGAATTAGAATGCAGGTCAAACCACAATGACATTAAATTGGCATTTGTTGCTTCTCCGCTTAGCATGCAGAGCAAAAACTTGTTGTTTAAGGATGTTCGCTGCTCAAGTTCAGCCATTTTTGTCAGATTTTCGAACTCCTCTGGTTTTATCCATTTCTTAGCTTTAATTGTTTTTGCCCACTGACCCCCACTTTTCTTTTCACAATTTCATTAAACTCACTTAAGAGTGCCATTTTAGAAGTTTTTATGAAATTCTTGTTATTTCTTCTACGGTTTTAATTGACAGAACTTATTATGACAAAACCTATGGAAAATCAAGAGAAACCCTATTTTCCGCCAAATTTTCAAAAGCTTATATCTCAAACACGAGCACACTGACCCTTGACTTTTTCAGCTTATTGTTGGTATTCTTAAAGCTATCACAGTTATTTGAAAATCTTGTTATTTTCAAACAGACTAGCAAACATCCTTTGGAGTCAGAATGTGTCTCGGTAAAGTGGTATGTCTTCCTTTGGACGATGTTGCTTTCGTGAGCTATCACGTTAAAATCCGGCTCACCGTATCGGTCTAGTACAAAGCAGGAATCATTCATCACCATTTGTTAATACGCTTTCGTCCTGCATATACATGACATATTTGCCGCTTGACTTTAAGCTACACTTAATCAACTAATCAACAAATTAAAAAGGGGATTTCAATCTAATCTGCCAAGGTTTTGTAGGAACATAAGGGTCCGAATACTTGGCTCAGTAATATTATGTACGTCATAAAGCTTCTCACATGGCTTTATAGTCTTCTTTGTAATAATAAAATGATAATTTGGGACCAATGGGCGTGAATAAAATGGGGGCGTAAAATAACAACGAATAGTTCAAATAGTTTGACTTGAAACAGACTTACATGTAAAATGTGGTTGAAATGGTTAATTTAAACAAGTTGAACATTAAACTGAACATACATTGCCTAACAAAACCAGAAGTGTCTGCTAAAGTTTTTTAAAAATGAATTTCAATTGGTAAGATTTAGTTGCGATTATGCATGATTTTGGTCCTAAACTCCTAAAGTTTTGATTAGATAATACAAAATATGATGTTTTGAATACTAAATGCATCCTTTATAAAAGTTCAGTATTGGCCAATCATCACAATAAAGGCCGGAATTTTGTGAATTTTAATATGAATTGTACTTTAAGACAATTCCGGCCCCGGAAACATTATAGCGCTTATGAGACCAACCTTTATTTTTGAATATTTTGTGTATTTATATATTGTTAAAAATATATATAAAATTGTGATCGGTATCTAATAGTGTGCTCTGTTTTTTAGCACCAAAAAACGGTTATGATACAGCACACAATTTGGCCTTGATTCAAGAAACTATTGAAAATTTTCAGATATTAAGATGTTGTATGCAACAATTTAATATTCTTAAGGGCAACAAATGTCTTTTTATGCCAAAGTAAATTATTACCTGCAATTTAGCCATGTTTTATTCTTTTGAAACACTTCGAAATTAGCACGAAATTTATAGGCCAGAAATAGGCCTTACCGTATATCCTTTGAACGATAAAACTACATTAATAAAAACAACTGTATAATAGAGTTCATAATTTGATCAGGGGGTTAATTGAACGCGGAAGATTTATAATTATGTATGCTACCTTTGTATAAAAAACTATAAAAGGTCATGGTAAATTTTGTTTATTTTTTGTTTTGTATCATACTACTAAGAACACTGAAAGCTTTAAGTGAGTTTTCTGTTTAAGGGGGTACTAAACACCATCACTAAAATAAATTACACCCGTTTAATTGTATTTATATTTTGTTTAGAATTTTACTTTGATGAAAGAAGGAAACATGAAAATATCAAAAGGTTTCCTCCACACATTTCTCTGGAATTATTTTAATAGATATAAAGCAATTTCATCATCAAAAATTTTGATCACTGAGATGCATTAATTTTAAAATAAAATGATACATAATTAAAACGTTTAGATGACTTTTACAGAGTTATTTCCCTTAGGTGTATGGTACCCCTTTAAGGAGCGAATTTATTTATGCCGGAAGAAGACGAAAATTCTGTAGATTGTGCTAAAAATAATCGATGAACGTATTTTTAATTCAACCACTGTCGGAGCAAGACGCTCCAAAGAAATAGTAACAAATTGGACGTGTAGCCTTAGTTTTTCATATTTTATAACGATTTAAGAAAAAGACACTTTTATTAAAAACATATTAACATCATTATGTAGCAAGTATTTTGGCACAGTTGACTTCGAAAAGTTTTGCACTTAGTAGCAGTTGCGAATTTGGCTACACATTTCGATTCGTTTGGATTTGAGTGTTATTTCCTTTGCTTGGATTTTTAACTCGCTATGTTTCGGTTCTAATGCTACTTGTAAGAGATAACTCCTTGAAATGTACATTTAGCATACACAAAATTTTCCATATTTATTCAACATTCAAAATTTTGTATTTTGAAACCACTGGGTCGATGCCTTTGCTGGTGGATCATGTCCCGGGGATATTCACCAGTCCAGTTGTTAGACTTTTCTAACACGAAATTATCAAACAATGGTTTACAAAAATATGCTGCATTTGCTGAAATTCTAAAACACTGAACATAACGGAAAGGCTTCGAAAAGTATTGCACTTTGTAGTAGTCTGCCCGTCGGATTTGGCTTCCCATTTCGATTTGTTTGGATTTAAGTGCTTCTTTTGCTATCTTTGGATTTTTGACTTACTATGTTTCGGTTCTAATGCTACTGATGAGAGGTTACTGCTTGAAATGTACATATAGCTTACCCAATGTTTTCCATATTTATTCAACATTGGTAATTTTGTATTCCGAATATTATATGCATTGTCTTTTAAGAAATTTGAAAATATAGAATTCCTTTGAGCACTAACCAAAGAAAACAACTAAGTTATTCAGAATATCACATGACCATTCTCAAAATTATATCAACATCAGGGAGTTTAGGAATTCCTTCCGGATTTGACACAAATTGACACCGATTTTGACATTAAGGACTCCACGACGGGTGTTGCGCGCAAGAAAGGGGATGCTTACCATTCCAGAGCACCTGACCTTACTCCTGTTTTGTAAGGGAGTTCATGGATTCCAAGCCTTTGTTCCTTTTGATTTCGTTTATTTTCTAGTTTGTTTCAAATTTGTCTTGTCTCTTTGCACCCTGCACTTTTGATCTCTCACATGGGTATTCTACACTGGACTTCATACCGAAGAAATTAATGGGTTAAAAACAATTTAGGAATCTGTTTTACCCCACGATAAAATATTTCTTAAAATCACAAGATTTTAACATGATAACACAAAATTAGCTATTAACATTTTCACACAGACACAAAAGAGACAGAAACAAATTCTATCAGCATAGGAATAGTTGTCAGCGTGGGTTTTATCAGGCATGTTTTTCTTTTAAAATATTGTTGTAGATTTATTACATCAGTATATAGGTAACAATCGATTTACCGTTCTCTTAATGGAATTAAATTGGGTAACATTAGGAAATTTCTCCGATCGATTGAGATTTATTGCTTGTTCTTACGTAAAAACATTTTGATTTCAGACTTAAACGCTACTGAAACGTCAGAATTTATATCTAAACATTTGTTGATATTCATATTCGAAAACAAAGCTTTTAAAAACAAAAACTTCGAATTTAGGTCAGCTCGCACATTTATTCCTAAGATCGAATTCAGAAAGTGTCCTAGTTATGGTATTCGTTTATTTTGATATTTTTGAACTCTTTGTTAATATACAAGTCCAGTGTAGAATACACATGCGAAAGATAAAAAATGCATAGTCCAAAGAGACAAGACAAATTCGAAACAAATCAAAGGATAAAACGAAAACAAAAAGAACAAAGGCTTGGAATCCATGACCTCAAAGTGTCGTAATACTCGACATCCAAAAAAGTGTTTTTAAATAACCAATTTACGATAGAGGACCTACAGTTGTCCCTTTCTGGATTTAATAAAATCAAAACTAAAATATGCGACAACAGTGACGATTTCTCATTCCATATTGTACATTTTCTTTCCTTTGGCTTCATCGTATGGTGTATATATCATGTATATATCCCAACTTGTCACTTTTGTCGTGTATGCTGCGATGTTTTAGATTTTAATGAACAATACGTAATCTTTGTATTACCAGCAAATTTATTAAGTCAAGCAGTTTGTTAATATAAATTTGTAAAAACATTTACCAAATCTATCATAAATGTTAAGGTATAATTTAGAGTTTGGGAGCACCTGCAGAAGATTAATCAAAAGGGATATCACACACAAACATTATTGGAATTGTGGTAAATAGACCTCGTAAATTAAAGCACAGCCCATTTTGGACTAATAATTTACGTGAGTAAATTTAAACATCAAGGTTATCTTTAAAATTTTACTTTAAGATCTTTGAACATTGTTTTCTCTGAAATCAACACTGACTCTTATCAATAGTTTACAGTAAAAATATTTTTTACATATTTTTGTCCTACATGCTGTCAATACTTACAATTGGTTTTTCAAGTTTGT
Source organism: Geukensia demissa (assembly GCA_034783895.1). Classification (NCBI taxonomy): domain Eukaryota; kingdom Metazoa; phylum Mollusca; class Bivalvia; order Mytilida; family Mytilidae; genus Geukensia; species Geukensia demissa. The sequence continues at coordinate 6,879 of JARWCS010011799.1, forward strand.
TTATGTCGTTTTGTCACACTACTGTCCCAGGTTAGTGGGGGATGATTTGTTACAAACATGTTTAACCCCGCAATATACTTTATGTGCTGTCCAAAGCCAGGATCCTGTAATCCAGTAGATTTTTTGTTATGTTTTTTAAAGTATTTCTTGTTTTTAAATTGTGTACTTTTTGGGGCCTTTACAGCTCACCAAGGATGTGAATATGTGTTTTTTATTGAAGGCTAAGAACAACATGAAGATGTTCGTAATTTAAACGTTTTGGGTAGCTGTCTCATAGACAATCATACCACATCTCCTTTTTCTTTTACAATAACATATACGGTATTTACATTAATAATTTTATGTACTAACGGTCGCACCACGCATGTTCATTCACGTCATTCTTCAGAAATAAAACACGTTCCGGTCTTTGACAGAAATAGACAATGATGTTTGAATTTATGTAGAACTTAAGATTTGCAGAAAACTTTAATTCTTCAAAAACTTATTTCTTCGCAATTTATGCTAGAGCTGAAGGTATTGACATCATTATATTCTTAACAGTATTGACCTTTATAAGTACATAAAAATAGACTACTCGCACCTTCTTGGTTATAAAGATTTTGTCATCAATAAGATTCACTGCTGCCTGGAATGACGTTAACCATTTTATTAAGAGCAATCAATGATTCCTTGTTGATACATTGAGTTTTAAACCTTTCCATAAAACACACATGATAGGTTTGTGTGAGGAGTTTAATATCAGTTATTATAAATCAAGCTGTAAATTGCTTAATGTTCCCTAATAAAACTCGATATTTGACAGGTGAAATAAATTCAGTTATTTCACCCTTGAAAGTGACGTCACAGTCAATGACGTTACTATAAAGTCACACAAAAACATAGTTCATTTTGCTTTGAATTTTTGCTAACACTTCATGAATGCAGGAGCTGAAGGTTTGTTTTGGAGCGTATCACGGCCTTGTTGTCAACACTCCCGTGCTCACATGATCTAAATGTTATTGGTGATGGTTTAATACCTTTTCAATTTTGATGCTTCTAAGTGAACGGGATGGACCTAGGTAAAGTGAAATAACTCTTACAACTACTTTTGTAAGTTTGTGTTTACCATTTAAAATTAAAAAAGCATTTAAGTAACTTATATTTAATTCATTTTTTTTTACTAAAATGCTTTAAAATGTTTTATGGGATTGAGTATGATCAACATATTGTTGATTTCGTTGAAATCAAGTTAACCTTCTAAATTAGTTTTGATAAAGCTGAAAATTTTCTTCTTTACCGTTATCAAGTGTCTCTTGATTATTCTCGAATATTTGTTCTTGTGAATATTCAGTTTTGATTTTCAGTGCAAGTACAAATCACAGGGACCGGGTCCCTGTGGTAAAAATTATAAAAATGGTCTATAGGTTAAATAAATAAACAACCGCACAACCGCATTTGTAACTCCCAGTGCAATTTCATTTCCAGTCCGTAGATACCCAGCTTTGGTTCCTTTAGTTTTCGTTTTATCTTTTAGTTTGTTTTGAATTTGTCTGGTCTGTTTGAACTATGCACTTTCGATCTCTCACATGAATATTCTACAATGGATTTATGTAGTGATGAACGTAATTACGGAACGGAAACGATCACTGTCCAGAGTTTGACGCTGTGGTTGATAAGATTTTATTTACATTTCGTTTTTCATAAAACTGAACAGTGAAATTATAGTACACATAAAATGATTCTATACTTCCATTTAAGAAACATTTGTTTTGTCAATAAAGATCCATTCCACAGAATGACGTCATAAAATACAAAACCATAAATGATATTTGCGTCACAGAGATATAGTGATAGGTTTTCCATGGAAAATGATCCACTTAGAATAATAAATAATCAAAAATGTTGTAATTATGTGTTTTTAATTTGAGTTTAATATGTTTCCATATAAGCCACTTAAAAAAACTAATTAACGATTGAATTGCATTTTCGTGTTAAAAAATTCCTGGCTTTCAAGTTTTATTTAAAATCCAATCGCCCTGCAATATTAAACTCAATAACTCAACGCAGTACTTTTATTTGATTTATTCCACTCTCGCACATGCTTAGTGTTTATGACAGAAAATAAAAACAATTCCTAATTTTCCTTAAATATATTAATGTAAGAAGGCAATTTTTTCTTAATTTTTTTCTCAAATTTACTTTTACAAACATTTTGGGAACAACGCAGACAAGTGGTCATAGCACCCCTGACATTGTTAGTATGCAAAAGGCGAGTAAATAATAATCAGTTATATTGAAACGATTGTCTTCCAGTTGTTTAACAAACGAATATGAATTGTTTCTTCAAACACGTTTTTGGTGTTTCTTTGAGTTTCGGGAACGGACACCTGTGTGATTAAGCATTCGGATGCCTACATGAAATCACTTAATAACTGATGATTACTATATATCTTTGTGATTTTTTATTACACTGAGGTATGACTTTAATAGCATTTGCTAGTTTCTATCAAACCTTTTTATAGACAACTATATTTTTAAAAAAGCTTTTATCATACTAGCTCTGAACCAAGTGGAAATGGTCTTCAGAATTACCGTGATATAAGCAAATGCAAAGTGCGAATCAAATGAACATTTAAAAAAAATAAAAAGATCTGTAAAAATATTTCAAATTAAAATCTTTCCCCTCTCAACAGCCTTTAAACATTTCAATTATGTACTCAATTCGTTCAGAACTAAAGAACAATTTAAAATTATTGGTTAAAAATGTAAAACGGAACCAATATTTGGTTTTAACGGAGAATAAAACCTAATTTATCTTAGTTTAACTACAACTGCCACTAGTGGAGCGGGAGTTTCTCACCCTTCCGGAGCACCTGATCTCACCCTTGTTTTTGTAGGGTTCGTGTTACTCGAGCTAAAGTTTTCAGTGTAGTGTTGAGTCTACTATGTTTGTCTTTCGTTTCTTTTTTGTTGGCCAATGTCTTGTCTGTCTTCTGACTTAACGATTTTTGTCTGCTCTTTTGGTATCTTCGAATTCTTTTTATAACATATAACTCCAATTCTTACAAAATGCACTGGATAGACATGCAGGATTTTGTTTGAATTTTTATTGAATTAGACGAAACTGTTGGAACAGATTGTCCGCACTCCGACAGGTATCAACTGTGTCGTCTTGTCGATTTATTTTTATTCGTATGAAGCAGACTTCAAAAGGTGCTTAGAAAAAACTAAAGAAACCTTGCTCGATCTCTTGTTCTGTTGTATAAGTGATTAATTTAAATTTAATGACTATTTTTTGTTGATTGACTTGTATAATAAAGTATAATACTGAAATTGCTGCCTTGAATGTAAAGTGTGTTTCATATATATCTAAGTCTTTCACATTTCTAAGTAGTTTAAAAGATTCTTATTCTTATTCTTCTCAACAAATCGACTAGACAAGCATTACAAGGAGGCAACTAATATTTCAAATTTCTCTATATTCTTGTTTTAATTCTACTAATAAAAACATCTTATTTTATGGTTTACTATAATATACATTTCTCATAAAACAAAAAAGAAATAATTTAGGAGTAACATTTTAATGTTTTTCAAACCCATAGATACAATTTAGACACGGTTTAAGCAAACTAATTTATCACAAAATTTACCGAACTCCAAATGAATAGTGGAAGACTCACTAATTACTTTTCTTGGACGGAGAAACACTTTGCCTTGAAGAACTTTTTTATCGACTTTCCAATAGCTTTTAAAATTCCAATTATTTGGTTCTAAATAAATGAAAACTCAGAGAGCTTAAGTTAGGTGAAACATACTTTGATAAGCAACGCAAGACATTTGGTATTTTTTCAATTGTATTTTTACTGTATTTGATTACTTCTCCTGTTGAGAAGCTTGGTGATTGGTCAACAAGAAAACGTCCTGAGCTTGCTTTCAGTAATAACTGGTTATATTTCCACAGCAAAACAGCCAAAAATAACAAAAATCCGTGACATAAAAACACCGAAATCTCCATTCGCACCGGTACCCATCCCTTGTTTATTAATGTTGACTATGATTTTGTTGGTGTACATCTGATGACACCACGATGTCATTTGCGATGCACAGAATGAAAATTTCAAGTATCTGTTATTCTGGTGAAAATAATAAGTTTTAGTGACAAGTTTTTTTATGTAGTTTTTTGTTATTCTTTAACAACCCTCAAAATTACTCAAACTGACTTTAAGACAGGAAGCTTAAAATATCAAATTAAGTGCACGATCTGTCATCTTATCCAAATCCTTCATAGGCAGCGATGTCTGACACTTGAAACCTTACTTTTACTTTACTGTCGCAAATTTTAGCAAAATTTACATTTATGCTGTATTTACTTTACGTATTTTTTTGTCATTATAATAAACATCTAATGAACCTGGAAAGAAATGCAATGTTTTAATACAATATTGGTGTAAAGGCATAAAACAAAGTCGCAGCCGTTTATCAAAAAACTTTTCCGAAAATCCTCAACATCATTGCCAGACTTGTCTGACATGAAATTTATAAAGCAATGTTTTACAGAAATTTGGTGCATTTGCTTAAATTCTTAAGTACTGAAAATACGGAAAGGCTTCGAAACGTATTAAACCTATAAGTTGTCATACCGACTGTCATGAATAAAAATCCGTTCCTATAGCGGTTGTGACTAACATCGATTGTGACTATACACCGGCTTTGACTACTGAGTAACACGACGGGTGCCACTAGTGGAGCAAAAGTTGCTTACCCTTCCGAAGCACCTGAACTCACCCTGATTTTGGAAGGGTTTGTTTTACTCCAGCTTTAGTTTTCAATGTAGTGTTGTGTGTTCTATGTTTGTGTTTCGTTTCATTTTGTTGGCCATGGTCTAGTCTGTCTTCTGACTTAACGATTTCTGTCTGCCCCTTTGGTATCTTCGAATTCCTTTTTGTCCCTCCCGCCGGATGTGGCTTCCTATTTCGATTTGTTTGGATCTGAGTACTTCTTTTACTATGTTTGGATCTGAGACTTCCTATGCTTTTGTTCTAATGTTACTTAAGAGAAATGTTACTCCTTGAAATGTTTTTATAGCATATTCAACGTATAGAATACCCATGTGAGAGATCAAAAGTGCATAGTCCAAAGAGACAAGACAAATTCGAAACAAACTAAAAGATAAAATGAAAATAATTAGAACAAAGGCCTGGAATCCTGTAACGAATTCTCTACAAAACAGGAAAGTGTAAGCATCCCGTGACTCAAACTTCCTATGCTTTGGTTCTAATGCTACTCCTTCAAACAGCTTATACAGCTTACGCAAGATGACTGCCATCTAATTAAAACCAAATCTAACAAGCGACAGCATCTTAAATCTACGCCTCCTAACCAAACCACTTCAAACAACATTCCAACACAGCTATAAGATACAGAAATAAGTCAACGTGCCTCCATGGAACGTCCGCCTCAGAGCATTCATTTTCGGTGTAGGACGTTAAAAACCACCAACCACCACAGTTTTTTCTTTAGAAAACGATCGATTGTGGCAATACAATGAAGTATCAATTATTCCAGTTACCAATGGTTCTTATCAATTTTTACTCCATACTTTGTAGATGTCTGACATGATTGTTTTGTTAAAAACATGTTCAAAGATTAATCATTACAATAATTGTAAATACCCATTTAGTTACAAAATACAAAATTACCAATGTTGAACAAATATTGAAAAATTTTGGGTATGTCAATTCTGTAAAAGAAAATTTTTTTTTCAGATTCTGTCAATAAAATGTATAGAATTAAACAGGGTAATAAGAATTAAAAAAACTCATCATTTTAAGGTGGTAGACCTGGGTTGAGGGAGATAACACTTAAAATCAGTCATATGTTTATAATATACAATCTGATCAAAGATTTTGAAGCATTTGATTGAAATAGAATGAAATTAATTTAAGTTACTAAGATGTTTATATTACAATGAAGAAATTGGTTAATAAAAACGTGCAAGTGATATACTATAGTTTTGTCCCTTAACCTAGTACTTCCTTAAGCACTAATCCCCATGTGATGTGTGTTATATACACTTACATCAAATCTACTGTAACATCGTGCTTTTTTCCCTGCCCTGGAGATTTCGGTAAACAACAGTATTGACTAGTATTCCCGCCACAACAGGCTGTCAACTTGGGATCTTTACCAGGCTGCGGACAATAAAACGTGCCATTGGTCGCCGTAAAAGATTCGTTGAAGCATTTCGTGCCACCTGCAAAAATAGCAATTAACATTTTTGATAAATAACAAGTTTATCAATGTTGAACGAATAAGTACTTTTTTATCCTGTGTGTGCATTTCAAGGAGTAACCTGTCATCAGTAGCATTAGAACCAAACATAGGAGGTCCGAGAACATACTAAAAGAAGTACTAAAATCCAAACAATTCGAAATAGGAAGCCAAATCAACCGGGGTAGGGACAACTTCTAAGTCCAAACCGTTTCGAGGCCTTTCCGTGGAAATACAGCAAATCTGTAAAATATTCAAATGCATTTATAACGGGAACGTTTATTTTGTCGTTTAAACATTATTTTTGGCATAATCGGTAATAAACCGTTGTCCCACTGCTTTTGTTGTGCTCTAAATCGCCAAAACTTTAAGCCGACATATTTAAATCAAGTCCCAAAACGTTCATAAATACTAGCATAAAAAAGCATTGAAAACGTTACGAGTATCATTCATCAGCCACAAGTTTTTACTTGGGACAGATGCAAAACAATTCCTTTCCTATAATTACGAGTGCAATGAAAAAGAAAGCAAAAATAATGCAGTTTAACTACACATTGTATTAATACTAACATAATTATTAAAGTTAATTTCACATAAAAGAAAGGTGTTTCCCCGTTAATACTCGCAGTTTTCTGAAAGCAAGCTCAGTTCGCTTTTCGAGATGATAAAGTCATTCCGCTTCACAATAGGGGGCGTAATCTTATTCACTATTTCTATAAATTAATATTTAGTTCTGATATTCAGATTACAATAAGCTGTCATGACAATGAAATAAATACTAGTTCTGAAGTTATGAGATATAATGTATTGTCTTTCAAATTGGTTACGTTTCATTAATAGTAGTTAATAGTGATATATTTATTTTTCTAATAAGTAACTGAACAAATGAACGGCAAACCAAATACTCATATCAATAAATTTTATTTGACATACCTACCTACGTTATTGGAAACAATAACAATATTTTTACCAAAACCACCAATAACGATTCCGCAAAACAAGAGGACAAAATTCTATGAAATCAATAATAACACAGACTGATAACAAAAATCAGGTCCAAATAAATCTGTCTTTCTGTTTAAAACCAACTGCTTATGTGTAAAAATAAGTTTTTAAAAAGCGCCTGCTAATGTGTAAAAATAGGTTTTAAATTAGCGTCTGCTTATGTGTAAAAATAAGTTTTGAAATAGCGCTTGCTGATATGTAAATACAATTTTTGACATAACGCCTGTTGATGTGCAAAAACAAGTTTTAGAATAGCGCCTGCTAATGTGTAAAAAGTGTTTTAAATAGCGTCTGCTTAGGTTTAAAAATAAGTTTTAAAATAGCGCTTTCTGATGTTTAAAAAAGGTTTTTAAATAACGTCTGCTTAGGTGTAAAAATAAGTTTTAAAAAAGCGCCTGCTAATGTGTAAAAATGGGTTTTAAAATTAGCGTCTGCTTAGGCCACTCCAAATTAATTAATAGTTCTTCGAATTCGCTCGCTCCTCAAATAATTGGTTCAAAATTTCAAAAAAAAACTTTACTCGCTCCATTTTTATTTTAATGTTTAAGAAAATTTGATTGTTATTCCTTTATATAAAAAAAATAAAATTTCCTAAAAAATACAAAAAGAACAGAAAAAAACTTTAGACTGTTGTGTTCTCATCAGTTATTAAGATTGCACTCTAGTATTTTGCCATTGCAAGAAAAAAGCTTTTATATTTCGTCTGCTTATGTGTAGAAAAAAGTTTTAAAATACTGCTTGCTGTTGTGTAAAAATTAGTGTTGAAATTGCGCTTGCTGATGTGTGAAAATAAGTTTTGAAATAGGGCCTGCTTATTTGTAAATATAAATTTTAAAATAGCAAAATTTGCTGATGCCTATAAAAGTTTTTTAATAGCACATGTTGAGGTCTAAAGTAAGTTTTAAAATAGCGCCTACTGGTGTGTAAAAATAAGTTTTTCTGAGCTTTATAAGTCTACAAATCAACTATTTCGCACCCCTGTATATTTTCCATAATGTTGTATACCAACCTCCCTCAATGTTCTACGATTTTAGCTTAAGGAACTGTTAAAGCACATTCAGATCCTCTATGGTATAAAAAACTGGAGCTATAGGAAATACATTTAAATTAACCCAATGTTACTGTTCAAGATACTCTTTCTATCCCTGTGATTAAGGGCTCCACCATAAAATTTTGAGATAAAAATGTTTAGGCTTCTAGGACCATAATAAAAAAGGGTCAATTTTTTTAATTTTTAACAATTAAGAGAAAATTGTGATTTCGTTCATTAAATCTAAAAAATAAAATGTTTCGAAGTAGCAAATTATCTGTAAACTTGTTTTATTCATTCAAGGATGAACTGTTAATTAATAGTATTTTTCGAATTTTCCCTGTCTTTTCTGGTGTTATAATTTTAGGTTTTTCTAGAAAACCCGGGTGGTTTTAATAATCACATGGCCATTTCTATACCGAATACATAACGGCTTTCCGTTTCGTCTACTACAAAAACTTTCGTTTTATTTTGTTGGCCATCTGTCTTCCGATTTAATGATTTCTGTTTGCCACTTTGAATCCTCGAATTCCTTTTAGAAATTAAATTCATCTCTCCTCGTACTGACGTTAACCCATTTAGAGATTAAGAAAGGATGAATTTCAATTGGTCGTTCAGTTTTTGTTTTTTTTTTTTATAATTCCCGCTTTTATATTTCAACCATTGAAACCTCACATTTTTTATTCAGTCCGTTAAAACCGGAAGCTGGCCTAAGCATGTGTTGCATTATAGCTGTGGTTTTTTGTACTATCGTAGGCACTAGACCGGCAATTAAACGATCTAAATGTGTTTATTAAAAGTATGACATGGACCGAACCGTTTTTTTTTTCGAGAGTAAGTTTTGAATGTGCGATTTCCAAAAATAGGGAAAATTTGTGTGTCATTTTTCTCGAGTACGCATATATCCCGCCCCTAACTTCAGGCCCCTATGATCGAGAACTTTTCTTTTCACAAGATCTTCAATTGAGTAAATGCAACATATTTTATCCCTAAAACTTATTTATCTTTATTGCAACACATTATAAAAAATGGTTGTGTCTAAAAAAAAATCCGAGATTGCAATATTTTATTTTATGTCATTTTGGAATTAAATATATGTAAAAAGATTCTAGTATTAATTGTTCCAAAAATCCTCTTAACAATGAAACTACGTTGTCCATTCGTTAATAAAAAAACTCATATTGTGGGATTGTTTGCAAGTTCATCACATGACAATATACCAGAGTATATTAATCGATATTAAAGCGATTTTACCAAAGATTCATTAACTTTACTGCAACACAGACACGTTAATCCGCTTTAAGTTTCATTTCTGTTATGTGAAAATGACAGTTTCTGTAATTATTAAGTGGTGTGACAGTTTCTATTTCTTGTCTTAGCATCCAATTACATGAATAATTGATGTTTTAGGAATTAATGCAATGTAGGCAAGAACTTTTCTAGTTTGAATAAAACGCAAAATGTATACCCATTGAATCACTGAAAAGTTCTCGAATAATTACAGAGCAAATCAAATAAAAAATACAGTTTACCAATGTTGAATAAATATGGTGAATTTTAATATGCTATATGTTAATTTCAAGAAGTAACCTCTCATCAATAGCAATAGAACATTCACATCGGTAATTTGTATTTTACAACTTTTTATTTATTCCTAATATTTTAACTAAAAATGATGGTTAAGTTATACATCCTCGATTAACAGATTAACAAAGTGTCTGCAGTTGATAAATCGTCAACATTAAAACTCGCGTTGCGAAACTAAAATTAGTTATAAGTGTCGTGAAGAACTGTATTACTTCTGATGCAGAGGTAACCCTTAGCTTATTTTGAACTCCAGTTTGATTGTTCTTGGTTCTGATGTAAGTGCTTATTAATTTTCTTTATAATGTAACCGGATTTCCAAAGTTTTGACCTAAGTAAGTAAGTAAGTAAAACTTTATTTTGATTCGGCATGTGCATATACAACATAAAACATAAGCTCTTAAGAGCT
>JARWCS010012231.1:0-17142 GCA_034783895.1 Geukensia demissa
GTTGGGAGAAATTGTCAAAGAGGAGGGAAAATTTTAGAAAATCCTCTTTTATAAGTTTATTAATAAGACGTCGCCTCAGTATTTACAAAATGTGATATCAAACTAAGTGGCTGACGAACGAATACTATACAATTACATAATATTGTATAACCGAGGGGTATACTTATTATGCTGATTATTTTTTATCAACCACTGTAAATGTCTCCCAATTTTCGAAACTCTAAGTCAGTCAGCATGTTGATTGGTGGATTGATTGTGGCTTAACGTCCAGCGGCAAATATTCCATGGATATTCAGGACGGAAACAAGTTAAACAATGAATCATACAAATAGCAGGGTTTGTGTCAAGCCGGGAAATTTTTATGTCACTGAATGCCAAATTGCGAAGATTAGGATAGGGGCGGAAAATTTAGCCTTTGCAACTGATACAAAATGATAACGCCCCAAACTATCTCAGAAAATTAAGACCACCAACATTATAAAGTATTACAATTTACCCATTGAGAAATTGTGAAGATATCATCATCCCATTTTGCAGATTACAACCGATTCCTTTGTTCCCTCCACTATTCGACAGTGGAATAAGCTTGATTTGTCAATACGAAAAATAGAATCAATATCAAAATTTTAAAGTAATTTTTAAAAATTCCTGTGATAAATTTGTTCCTGAACACTTGAGATATTTTGGATCAAAACAATTGGTTTTGGGGTCCTAGGTGCGTAGCACTTCGTTCAATAATTTTGGACCCATGTGACAAATGTAGAACTCTGTTAGATAAACATTTTCTCCATACATGTTATAAGCCATCTATTACCATTTCCGATTTCAAATGACAACAAAACCATCGGATATCCTTTAACCTTGACATTTTAAACCTACACTGTTTGTTGAAGGCTAAGGTCTCAATGAGTATACAGGTATTGACTGTGTCCGATGACAATGCTGTTATGTTTTACTCGAGGACTGAACTGTCGCCCGAAGCCGTAAGCTGAGGGCTCACGTGATCACTTTCTTATTTTCTTCTTTCCTTTTGCATTGATAATTCTTCTCCTGTAGAGATGTAAGTTTCTGTGTAGCCGCTTCCCGCATGTGACCCATCCTGCCAATATTATATCCCACAGATATCTGAGGAGTTCCTTAAGTTCCGGAAAATTTCTTATATCTATGAGAATCGTCTAAGTAGAAATAATTACATAAAGAACAGAGGGGCGGCAAGATGAAAAGTTGTGGTGACACACGGAGGTTGCACATTTAAAATTCGAAGATACTTTAGGTCTAGTTTGTACCCCTTCACTGATATCTTCTTGTTTGCAGTGTCATATACGGAAACGACTGGAGCAGAGTCAGACGGCAAAGAAGCGAGCTCTTGTACAATTATCCTGGAAATATCTTGATCAGATAATACAGAAGAAGAGACCGACGAAGCGAGGAACAGTTGTGATAAACACGTAGCACTGCAGCTGAGGTATGTTGGGACAATAGGGAACATGGAATCTTGATAAACACGTAGCACTGCAGCTGAGGTATGTTGGGACAATAGGAAACATGGAATCAGTGTCATTCTCCAGTTCCATAGGCCATAATTACTGTTAATGTAGACGGCTTTGAAGGTGTTTGCCGGTGTGGTCACTTGCAAAGGAGTAAAGGACAAGAGAGTAATATCAGGTAGGACATTGTCGGGTCTTTCAGACTGTAAACGTGCAGAATGATAATATGGTTTTGACAATTTTTTATGAAAATGAAAGGATATGGGGTAAAGTCAGAGAGACTGCACTCCAGCCACGATAAAAAACAGAGTAATTTATAAATCTAGAGGTCTCCACAAGGCCTTCACAAGGGTGGAATACCACTCCTTGTGAAAAGCTCTAAATCGCCTCTAATAAAATAGACCTTTTGGTAGATTGCTTAGATTTCGAGCTTGCAGACTTACAGGGTGGTTTTGGCACTGATACTGCAGACTTTAAAGTAGGACAGGAAAAGCCAAGGTTCTTTTTTCTTTTCCACCCTTTAAAAGAGAACTACTTCTTGTTTGTAACCAGCGTGGTTTTACACTTCAGCATCATACATTCAATTAGGCGGTCGTTAATGTTTTTGTTTTACTCTTTGAATGGACCATTTATCGTATTGTCGTACAGCCCGTATAACAGCATTCCAGTTAGGTGGCTACTTCGATATGCCTCAAGTACTAGGCTTTCCTGTTGAAAGTCCCGTCGAAGGCGCAATTTTGTATTGGACAAGACATCTAGTTGGAATAATTTATAGCGCCTTAGTATTCTCCAATTGGAGTGCATTCTGAATCGTTTTGAAGGTGTCTTCCTCTGTCATAATTTCCAAGGGCTCCTCCTCAGACATGATACTGAAATAGAAATGTCAATAATTTTCACGAATACACTAACAGTTTGCATTAAGAAAAATAAAGCAACCCACGCTTATAATATATATGCAGTTGGCTACTGCATATAGCCAAAGTGTTCTCACGTTTCCTCTCCATGTCATTGTAATGAGGTGTTGGTTACACATGTTCTGTAGCTCTTTGATCATTAGTATTTGAATCAAACCTCATTTTCTCATGATTTTTTTTCAATACATCGAGTATAGTTTTAGTTACATGTACAAAGCTGCCGGAATAATACTGCTGTGTCGTACTTACCTCTACTACATCTTTTTTATGTAAGCTTGCAATGGTTACGTTGCTTTTGATCTCTCAACCCTAACTTTTCTACTTCTCTTTTTTTGCTCTCAATTACGGTTTTACCTCTTCTCTTACTTTTCACTTACTTCTTTTTTAGCTCACCTGACCTAAAAGGTCGCGTTAGCTTTTGCTATCACTTGGCGTCCGGCGTTCGTCCGGCGTCTGTCCGTCGTCCGTCCGTTGTCCGTCGTCATAAGCTTTTTTTTAAAGCTCTTCTCCTCTGAAACCACTGGGCAATTTTGAACCATACTTGGCAGCAATTGTCCTTAGGTGGTCCTCTTTCAGAATTGAGTCCGATGAACTGATCCGTAATCCAATATGGCCGCCACAGTCGAACATAGTTTAACATAGGATCCTATGGGAAAAATCAATTCAAAAGCTTCTTGTCTTGAACCGCTCAGCCAATTTCAACAAAATGTGACAGAAATTGTCCTTAAAAGGTCTTTTTTGAGAATTATGTTCGATGAATTGATTCGTAAATCAAAATGGGTGCGTTGCTAAAAATAGAAAAAGGGGAGTGGTTTCGAAAAAAATCTTCTCCTCCAAAACTGCTGAGCCAATTAATTCCAAACTTTAGTAAAATGGTCCTTAGGTAGTCCTCTTTCTAGAGTTGTATCTGATGACCCCGTCCGCCAACCAAGATGGCCGCCACAGCCGATCTTAATTCAACATTGTATTCTATGGGAAATTCTTTAAAAATCTTCTTGTCTGAAAATGGTCGTTAGGTGAACCTCTTACAGAATTGAATCCGAAGACCCCGCCCGCCCTAGCCGAAATTAGTTTAACATTGGACCCTATGGGAAAGTCATAAAAAATCTTCTTGTCTGTAACTAGTTTCTCAATTTGAACCAAACTTTGTTTAAATGGTCAACTGGTGATCCACTTTCAGAATGATATCTGATGACTCGACCACCCCCTTTCCCACTTAGATGGCGGCCACAACTTTGCCTTGGCAACCGTATGACAGGTGAGCGATTACAGGCTCCTGGGAGCCTCTGGTTTCTACTTTTACTTTTCCTTTTTATCATACTTCTGTTTTCAGTTTCGCATTTGGCTTTAGCTTTTATATTTTTTCCAAAATCTTTTAGTAATGACCATTCGGGTTATGTTATAAGCAGCGAAAGTTTAGGCCAAGACCTTATTGTTGCCTTCTGTTAACCACTTTCAAGCTATTCTTTCATGTACTCCTTTTTCATTTTCCTGTATTTTTCCTTCGCCACTTTGGGTTTGAGAATAACAAGCTTAGGTATAACCTCCTTCTAGTAACGCCAGTACTCCTTATAGACGGCTTCCCTTCTTAGAATTTTGTAGAAACGTGTGTTTTCTAAAAAAAATGGGCGTTGATAAATAAATAACTGGAACAGTCTGAGTGTAATAATTACATATAAAGCACTGAAACCTGTAAAAATATAAAGGGAGGTGACTATGCAAAATACATATAATTTAGTTGCTTTGTAAGGGATATTTGAAAGCATATTGTGAGTCATTCCCTCATAAAAAGAAATCCCTATTCTTTCAGACTTATACGTGAGGTCAACACTATATTGGAACCAAAAAACTGGTGGAATTAATTTTACGATTTGCCATCAATATCATACGATTTGCCTCTGTCCATGGACAAAATTTGCTCCGTGATCGGAGTGGATCTGCGTTGGAACACCAAAATTTGTGAAAAACCTTTCACAAGAAATGTTGCTTTTTAGTTTTTGATTGGAATTACCCCCAAACCATTTGGTAAAATAATCCAGTTATACCCTTAAAAAGATGTTTTTCAGTTTCCTGTAGAAGACCGATCACCCGCAACACTTTTAGGTGGTGAATTGGGTTTTTTTTTCGAGGCATCGTCCTACTATTAAAAATATCACATTTTAGCACCAACTGTCTATTTCACGGTATATTCTGTACAAGTAGTTTTTAATCTTGATTTTTCAATTACTAAATAACCCCCGTTTGATATTATATTAATGATACTAGGTTGTCATTATTTGTCTCCTCTTTCACTTTCAAAGTTTTATTTTTTTTTAAATATATTAACAATTTCTAAGAAATCTTAACAATTTCAACAAAATTCATCATAGAAGGTAAAGCTGTAAAGATTATAATGTAATATCATCAATAGTCTTAAATAAGATCATTCTGGTTGTTGAACAATTCAACTCTCTAACTGTCTATCGTGATCTGATCTGAACCAAAGCATTTTTATGTTTGTTTTTGTACTCTCATTACTTCCATCCTGTATTTTCCTACGGTCTCAGTTCCTGGACTATTCTTACATGTTTTCCCGCTTCCGCTCGTATTATTTATATATCTTTGGTTATCATATAAGAAATCTTACTGGCCAGTCAATTTCAAGAGAGAGATTACACAGGTATCTAATCTTTGAATAATTTTAAATTCTAGGGTTAACATAGTACATGTATGAAGTATCCTAGGAACAGGCTAACTTTCTTTGATAGTACCTTCATCTAATTTTTGTAGATAAAGCAAATCTTCTTTTTATCAACAATAACAACACCTGTATAACTGTTCTATTTTTAGTATATACCATTGACCGCCATTTCTTGTAATTCTTTTTCCGCCAATTTCCACTTCGACAAGGAATTGCATTACGGCTATATTTTTAAGGTTATGAATTGTCCCAGATTTTCTTATGCCCAAACAAACTCTGCAACTATATTTTTCTTAGAGTTAGAAAATATGTCTGGGTATCTCATTAATAATTTATTGACATGGCTTTCTGTTCCTCGGTTATGATTTCACAGCCTCTATCAAAAAGTTGTTTCAAATGCTCTGGCATTTCTTTCTCACAATCAGATTCACTAATATTTACTCTTTTTTCCAATTCATCTATAAGCTCTACGACAGCTGCTATCGTATCTCTATACATTTTACATACCTCTTTATTTACAATAATTTTAATTTTAAGGAAACAATGATTTTTGGAGTTGCTTCTATAGTTTTTGAATTGCTGTCTATATTCGCGATTGGGAGACAAGGAATTATCATATCAATTTCGGGAGGAATTTCAGAACATTTAAACACGGCAAGTTTACAAGAATGCTCTTTTCATCCAACAAAAAACAGGATACATTTTATTATTCAAGTTCAAATAGCTTTAACTGACCAAATACAATAATGTGCAATGAAAGAACATCGTCTTTGTTACGGAAGCTGAAGTTAAAGGTTTGGCTTGCTTTCCGTCTTTTTGTCTGCAATGGTCAGTCTCAAATCAGTAAACAGACAGGTCGGCCAGGGAAGCGTTATTAGTGCCCATGGAATGCCGATCGTCTGGTGGAAAACTATTCCGCTTAAACTGGAAAAATGAGTTGTTAATAATGAAGTCTTACATTTCAATAATAACTTCCACAATATATTTGTTCTTTTAATTTGCGTTGCGTTGAATAAAATATACAATGTATCTGGTTTCAACCGACATCAGTATATATTATATCGTCTTTCTGTGTTCGTTTCAAGGGTAAAAACTATGACATCGAATGCAGAAGTACACGTGTCATGACCTTATAGAGGGTTGAAAAAACTAAGTGTTTTAAGCTAAGGTAATCTGTTTTGTCATATGTCAAACAGCTTTGACTGAACATTTAATATGCAAAAGAAGCTACATGTTTCTAAATAGTTTTAGTGTCAAACAAAACAATACAATACATAATTAATAACGTTCTGTTAAATGAAAATGAATGTTATCAACAGTTTGGATTTATGGCAAATGATAGAACTACAGACAGTTAATTTTGATATAAAAATTGAATGAAAAGAAACAAAAACTGTTTGCATGCTTAGTAGATTTACGCAAAAGTTTTAACTCCCTGTGGTATGATGAATTATTTTACAAATAAATGAAAGAGAATATTTGAAGTTAATTTAACAATATTAATAAAATATATTTATAGCTATGATCAATCGGCTATTTAATTAACATTCATTGTTCAGAACTTTTGCATTTAGTTAAAAGGGTTAAACATGGGGACACTTTATCCAGCATTCTATTCAACTACTTTATTAATGATATACATGATATTTTTGATAACGTATGCGATCCAATGATTCTCGACGAATCTTGAGTTGTGCTGATGTTTTAGTGCTTCTTTCTAGTTTTTATTCTAAACTGCAAACTGATTTCAGAGAAAGCTATTCCACTCCTAGATTAGGCAAAAGTTATTTTATATTTGTGACAACTGGTTAATGGACGTTAATTTATCTGTTATAAAGGGGAGAAAAGGGGGAGCACTATACTATCTTAATAGACAAATCTCCTTATGACTAAAACACATCAGAGATATTTTACAACTAATTTAGGTTTCAAAAACACCTTGTAACATCACTTCTAAAAACAAAACTTGTTAAACTTCTAATGGTTTGTTTTAATTAAACACTAGTAAGTTTGTATTTCATTAGATTGAACGCCGAGGACATCCACCCTTTACTTAGGGAGCCGTAACACATTAATAAAACTTTTCATAATGCAGGTTTATATTCATTGTAACCTATCACTATTTTTTTATAAGTATGGCTGGGAAATTACTGACAATTAAAACATAAATAATCCATTTCCTCAAAGTAAAAATTTAGACGAAGAAAGTAGCAAAGGACAGATATATAAAGATTATGTGCAACAAAATTATCTACACTTCTGATAATTCTAAAGTTAAAAAATGGAAGAATTTGTGCTGCATGAAAATAGATTTTTAAAAACAACAATTAATAACCGAATTTGATTGCGTGGTCATCACAGACTTAAAGAAATCTTCCCAGAATGTTGAATATGAAAAGTATTTCGTTTTACACTGTTAAATTAATAAACATTTCGTACCAAACTATTTTGCTATAATTATATTTATATTATATTAAACACTAGCTTTAATAATAAGTTCTGATGCAAGAAATCTTGTTCTCAATTATGAAAGTTGATATTTTATCACAGGTTTGAGACATTATAAAGCAGTCATTGGAACTCCAAAGTATCAAACAATACTACTCGCTTGTATATGTTTAATTATTCTTCAATGTACATGTATGTATTTGCATTTATATCCTCACTGAAACTTAGTATTGAGTCTTCTCCGGAAGACTTGTGTCGCCTGCGCTTTCTACTTGCCTAGTAAGGAAAACTTTAAAGGTGACAGGTTAAAATTGGTGGTAGATACTACATCCTTACATAAAACATGATTCATAAAAGTACTCTTTTCTTAAAACATGTAGTGAAAAAGCCACCTAGTATATAAAATTTTTCTAAATTTCTTAAAATATGAGGTAAAATAGTCATATCAAAATTATCAATTGGTTACTGAAAAGTAGCATATTACAATCAGTGCCCCATTTTTCTCACTGCGTTTTACTTGTCAAAATTGCAGCTAAATTTACAATATTATTGAAATAGCAGGTGGTGCAATACTACCTCTATTGAAAAGGATTCTGTAAAAGTTTGGTTAATTTTTGCTGAATAGTTTAAAAGGAGTAGCGGATTAAAAATTATTGCCCCTCCCCTTATTCGGCATTTGCAAGTCAAAATTTCAATAAGAATTTAACATTCAATTCCTGGGAAAATAAATTTGGCGGTACAATACTACTTCTATTGATAAAGAATATTCGAAAGTTTGAGTTGGGGATTTAAAAAGTAACACCTTTTTCCGCTGCTTTTAACAACTAAAAATTGCAACTAGATTTGAATATTGATTTTCTGGAGAATTAAATAGGAGGGACAACACTACAAGTCATAATAAAGAAACTTTGAAAGTTTGGTAAAAACCTCCCAGCCATATTTCAGCAGTAGTGGATTTAAAAGCGTGACGACGACGCAGAAGCAATACGACAGAGTGATCCCTATTTGTCGTCTTGCCAGAAGCAGACGACACAAAAATAGTTGCTGTCTGTTGCAGACATGCAGAAAATATGTGTTGGAGACGAGTTGTTTAAGAAAAGGAACTATTTGGGGGCTGCAGGTCTGCTAAATCATTTTACCGTGCAAATTAGTTTTGCTACAAGCTTACAGAAAACAAATTCGTTTGCAGGAAGCTTGCGGAGACCTACAGCAATCAATGAATATATATATTGATCAAAGTTTATATGCAGCCTCTGTTTTTCGCGTGGTTGGAGTGCAGTCTCTCTGACATTTACCCCATATTTTTCCATTGTCATAGGTTACATACACAATTTTTAATTTGATATATATTAAATATTTATATATATTATATATGTATCATGATTGCAAAGATGCGATCCAAAATTAAAATTGAGTTAACAAGATATGCTTTGAGCATCAAAATATGTCTATTTTAATTTAGTCATGATAAAAAAAAATTATTGTTTGATTTTTGGCATATGAGCTCTAGACTATTTTTTAAAGTGTACTGCAATATCTGCTTTATTACAAAATACAAAATTACCCATGTTGAATAAATATGTAAAATTTAGGTATGCTAAATGTACATTTCAAGGAGTAACCTTTCATCAGTAGCATTAGAATCGAAACATATGAAGTCAAAGATTCAAATGTTGCTTCTTTCAAATCCCAAATACATTTTATATCTATTGGTTGAAATCTAAGATTTTCCGTCACAACTTTATTTGAATTAGCGGGAAATACATCACTAAGCATGTACAGAATACCATCACTAACCTGATCATTGTGATAGAATTTTCTGCAATGTTTCTGCAAACATCATTCACTTTAGAGGGTTTTCTGCAAGCTTTGGCATTTGTTTAGGTTTGAATTTGAGTTGAACTACGATTTTGAAGATCATAAAATTAAAAAAATGAAACCACTGACAACTCTGTATGTTTAGTTTATTGACTCATTTGTGATTTTTAAGCGTGTTTATCGTGAATTCTGGGGACTCCTAGAGTTAATTGGGTTGGATTTGGCATTTGCATTCATTCTGAAATCCTAAGAAGGAATGCTATAAAGTCATCTTTTAAATCTAAAATTCTGATGTTTAAAACTGATTTTTGACAGGCTTCCTTGCTTTCTTAGATTGTTTTTATATCCTCGAATCTAATTGAAGGTTTGTTATATGAAAAACATAACATTAGCAGCCTCCATTCTCAGCTGCCATACTTGTATAAGGAATTCAAAAATACCAAAGGGGCAGACAGAAATCGTTAAGTCGGAAGACAGACAAGACCATCGCCAACAAAATAAAACGAAAGACAAACATAGAACACACAACACAACACTGAAAACTAAAGCTGGAGTAACACGAAGCCTACAAAAACCAGGTGAGTTCAGGTGCTCCGGAAGGGTAAGCAGCTCCTGCTCCACTAGTGGCATCGGTCGTTTACTCAGTAGTCAAAGACGGTATATAGTTGCAATTGATGTTAGTCACAACCGGTATAGGAACGGATTTGTATTCATGACAGTGAGAAGATGTCATCTTCAGAGAACTTTTTGTTAGAATCAGAATGATTTTTAACAAAGTAAGGTCTGTCCCTCCCTAGAACCAAATATTTGTAGCTGCGTTTGCCATCTTTTTTAACAAAACAGAGGTGAATTAAGACTCTTAATTGAGTTTTGAATGTGAAATTGTAGTATACAGGGTGGAAAAATCAAATGTTTTGATGCTATGCAAGAGGAAAGGGACCTTGATTTGAGACATTCTAACAGATCTGGGAATTTTTTAGAATCCACATTTGATTCACACCACTTCTAGAATGGCTTGTTTCACAGTAACTCTGGTGCCCGATTTTTTTACTGCTGATAGAATAACTGTCAGTAACTTAGGAAGATTTGGAATCCAGTAAAGTGAAGGAAGATCGAATTCTTTTTTAGTTGAAATTTCAAAGGAAGACAATACTGACCGATGATTGTCAAGGATTTCTTCTTTGGTAAGTGTCGTTGGGGTATATGTTGTGTTGCCAAGTGAACTGTCAATACCTAATTCCTTTATCAAGCAGTCTATTATAGTGTGATTTACAAACAAAGACAATGTTGTTAGGGGCTTTATTGGAGAGGACGACAACATATTTGTCATGTAGTTCAGATAGATGTCTAGCAACACTCGGAACTTTGAAGACCGTTTTCGCATATGTATTCATAGATCTTTTAATTTGTGAATTCGTATTTGAAAATCGCAAGTGATTGGTCAACATCATGGTCAAGTTGTGTCCAAGTCAAACTCTTGATGCATTATTCCGGGTGCTGGTACAATTAAGCATGGCGATTTTCTGAAAAGTCTAGATTGCAAAAATTCCAAAGGGTTTTTTTACACTTTTTATATACTAAAAGAACTTCTAACCATGTACCGACTTTTGATATTCCTCATTTAAAATCTAAGTGCATTTCATAACGATTATTCATCATCAACATTAAAGAAATTAAAACAACAGCAAAACTGATGTTTATCTATCTTATAGTTCATTTCCATTGTACTAAATTATACTTTCTTGTGACAAAACCACCTTAACTACAAATAATAACATACATATCCCCTTGGGATCTCTGCCATTTGCATTTAGCTGCCCCGTGTCAAAGGTTCTCTTTTCGCTCGACTTCCTCCAATTATAAGACTGACCAACGACATAGTATTGGGAGTGTTTGCAGTGAACAAGCTGGCTGAATAAGTTATATATAAATGTATTTCATAGTATTTTAAATTAAGATATTCAGACATTATAAATGCAAGTATGCGCATTTCTGATCCTCAATGTTGACAAAATATGACAACATTATAAATGCCCATTAGACAGATTCTATAACATTAATCATATCTGGTGGTGATACTATCACAAATGATGATATCCTACTGTTAATTTCACTTTGATAATAATCTGGTATCAAAATAGGAATTATAATATATCTTGGTGAACGTACATACTGGTACACAAAATAGCTTCATTCAAATGTCATTTGACAAATGCAAATTACGCGTACATGGCTAGCTTTTTTAAGTTTACTTTTGTTAAAACTTTTTGAATATAAATGCATTTCTTCTGCTGTTCTCGGTTTACCTTTGTAGTTATTATTAACAGCCGCGATGCGGAGCGACCAAAACATTGATATTATTTTTTGTTTTACTTTTAGATTTTTCATTTTAGTTTGTAAGTTGTGTTATAGAAATAAATGAACTTATAATTAAAATTAATACACATTCACCATAAATAGTTAACTATCTATGAAGAAGCACAAAAAGATGATTCAATGATCACCCGACATGAAATCTTGTGAAAGTCTTTTCTTTCCAAAAATATTATGTACCTATAAAATGAAGACATTCTTTTTTAAAGCAAATCAAATCGAATGAAGTCAACACAAATTTATTTTAAGAGTCGATGAAATTAATACAAATTAAAATGTTTTGCACGGTTGTATAAAACTTTTTTTTATAAACTGTTCCTCAGAAATAATATCAACTGTTATATTTATATTTATTTTCCACATCCTCCTGATTTCCAGTTGCATCCTCCGGGACCAAGAAAGAGATCTTTATAATTCTGTAATAAAACGAAAATGAGATATTGTTAATTGTCAAGCTGATGCAGTAGCGAATATCTGTTGATATGTGGGCAGGTGAATCGTCTTGTAATTGAAAGGATAAATTCTTGGATTTCCAAATATATGACGTAGCTAGAAGAACAGCAGATAAAGAAATTATATAATTGTGAAATTCTGTTAAACAATAGGCTCCTTTAATCTGTTGTCTGCAATTATTTAAATATAATAAACCCTGGCAACTTCAATGCAGTTGATTTTCAAACATTAACGGATTTACTGGTGGCATAGTTAATGGCACATACATAGGAAAGCAAAAATAAAGGCGGGCTAAATAGCAGACCTTTTCAGTAAAATGAGGTTAAAACTCACTTACTCCATTTTAAAGTAAATCACAAATCATGAAATTTGATCCAATGTTAGATTTCTTTCAGCAATGGCAGCAGTATTAGAGGACGTGCAGATTTTGAAAAGTAGTTCCATTTCGTCAATCATTTTTTTTACAATGCTCCGTAATCTCTAAAGCGTTAATAATTTTGGCCAGGAAGCCGAACACAACTCTGAAGGAGTCATACATGAAGCATTTGTCCAAAGTTTTTTTTTATTGTTTATCTCAGTAGTCTTAAAGGAGATGATGATGATAAGTTAATGTCTTAATTATTCATTTTTAAACAATATTCCTACATTTCATGCAGTAATGGTCAACTTGCTATAGTTTTAAAAGGGGTCATCAAAAAACCTGTAATCTCATAGTTGAATGAAAAATATTCAATTCCTTTTGTTATGTCAAACTAAGTAAAGTCGTAGCGGCCGTAGTGGATGGAGGTACATTTCGCACTCAAGGACTCACATAAGGTAAGTGGTTGCCGACGACGACAAAGGGCGCAATGATAGAACAACAGATCATATAACCAGGTGAGAAGTTAAAAAAATGGCCTAAACAAACATAATACCAGAAACGCAAATGTACGTGTTAGATAATTTAAAGTAACAAATCAAACAGATCTTTGCGAATAAAAAATTATTTCAAATCAACAGTAGTCGACCAAGTCATAATGTTGTGTATTACTATAGGATAGTAGTGAAACTTGTTAAGATTATGTAAATGAAGAAGAAAATGTTATATTATAATATCTCTGCATATTAAGATGTTAGGCAAAATACCAGTTTAAAGTGAATTGTACATTTACAGTCATTTAAACATTTAAAAACTTACCATCGTCAAAGCTTTTTTAGCAACCACCCTCTCTTTGTTTCTGGCATATCCGTTCCGATCCCTTTCGTAAATTTTCATTGCATTCCTGTATCTGTTCTAAATAAAAATTTACCATCTCGTGAAATTATAGTATTTCAAAAAGGAAAAGTGGTAGGGCCATTTCAGAAGTATTTATTTCACATAACAGTTTTCAGAAGAAGAAGGTTCTTAAATGTATTCTTACTCTTTCAAACGCTATACCAATTTAAGCTTGCAAATTCCTAAAGCAAGGTTTGACGGCATAACCAGCTCGGCATGAAAACAATTTTAATTCATAGTAAGACAATATTTAAATGCTTAATTACACAAATATCTAAAACTTTAAACGTGGTATTACGAGTGACACAAAAATAGGGAGCACTGGCAATACCTCTTTACTTTTTTTGCGTTCATTCGTTGTAAAACCAATCAGTCTCGTGGTGATAATGGGAACGATCCCCATGTTTTAGGAATTAAATACAAATTTGACTTGTTTTCATTCTGAATATGAGCGAAACATTTTCCGCTGTACCAAAATCAGTCAATCAATCGATTAAATTAAGAAGTTAAATGGAACGTATGTATGGTGAACGACCCGACTTTTATTTGAGAAAATAAATGTTTTAATGGGCGCGACACCTGTTGAGTGTATTCAAGTTTTCGTACATGAGTAGAATACAATGAATAGCAGGCAGTATTGGCATTGAATCTAAAATAATGTTTCTTTCATCTGAGAATGTTTCGAAAAGCGAATTATCAAATCCGTACAATTATTCAGTTGTTATATATCGGCGATATTATTGAAATTACCAATACCACTTACCCAAATTGATGTTGTACAAACTGTCCCACAGATACATCCAATAACTAGGAAAACTGCAATAATTCCCTGATAATTCATTGATTGTGTACCTTTCTTAGTCTGCCTTCTATACTTCTCCAATAACTAAAGTATTTATACTGAATTTTGCAGTTCAATTTATACGATAAATATACTGTTTAAATCATATTTTGTTTCCATCATACAAATAAGTAAATAAATACATGAATATATGTTTTGATACGGATATAAGTTGTATCCTAGGAAACACTCGTTTTCTTCTTTTTTATGAAAGATATTTACACTAAATTATAGTTATAGTATTGTATTACATATTTTCTACGGCTAAAAATTAAACGGAAAATGCACGTTTATACTCTTCGTCACGATCTTAAGTTCGTCATTAAAAAGTTTAATTATTTATTTAATATTTTTACATTTGATTTAATCCTTTAATATTTAATGTGTTATTATCAAATTATACCACTCCTTTAAATGTTCATTATAAACCACTTTACAGTTTATTTTTAATTTCTTACGTCGATTTCTTCAATTTTGATAATTTAGGCTAACACTGGCGTAAAATGTCTATTGTTGCATCCTATTAAGTACTTTGGCTGTCCTTGATTATCAAATTTAAAATTTTATATAATTCATCCGCTCCTTAAAACTTTTTTCATTGTCGATTCTTGCATTATGATACTGCAATTTTCTAGATTTGTCACTTATTTATACACAATATTCTAAAGCTTTTTAATAGTTCAAATTTGAATAAACTAGCTAGTGCCTTTACTGTAAAATATGTAAAATATATTGTTGACGCAAGCACAATTACGGTAATTAATTAAGGCTCTTATAAAACATAATAAAAAGTATGAAGTTACAGTAGAGCGCAGTAAGTATACAAATAAATATTTTTTTATTTACAAATACATGTTTTACTATTTATTAATGTTAAAATCAGCATTATGTAATATTAAAGCATTTACAAAAAAACATATCCTCATTTTTGTCAAAAGGAATTCGAAGATACCAAAGTGGCAGACAGAAATCGTTAAGTCAGAAGACAGACAAGACCATGGCCAACAAAAATGAGACGAAAGACAAACACAGAACATACTACACTACACTGAAAACTAAAACTGGAGTAACACGAACCCAACAAAAACCAGTGTGAGATCAGGTGCTCGGAAGGGTGAGCAACAACTGCTCCACTAGTGTCACCCGTCGTGTAACTCATTGTAACCCAGTGGGAATTCATTTGTCATGGAATGTTTATGTACTAGCTGATTCGTTTATGTCTCTTGTCTTACCCTTGTCAGATGCAGCCTTTAATTTGGTGGTAATATTCAGATGTTTTATTTCTTTTTACTCGACCAACTTTTCCTGTAATCTGAACTTCGTCATTGTAAGTTTGACATTATTAGTTATTAATAAAAGTATATATCGACTAAAGTGTCTATACTCTATCTCAGATTTTACATTATAAATTTTTTTTTGTAATTTTTTATTTTTCCTATTTCACTGCACAAAAGTATTCACAATATATAATATGATACAGGTGATAGTAGTACAAGTCTTCAAATTATTAACAGATATGAAAACATAATAAGCATTAAGTATATGCCAAAGTAGAAGTTAAGTATCTGACAATACCTAGAGTGGTCAGTCATTATTCAATATAAAGTTTTGTGATAAAGACCCTTCTGGAAAATAAGACAAAAAGCAAAGGGGGAAAAGAAACATCACTCTCAGATTAATGTATTTTGTCTAGATTTCTGAAAGAGTGTAAGATTAAACCACCATACTGAGAGTAACAATATCTCCACCCTTTTCATTTTAATTACATCAAATTGAGAGTTGGGCTTCAAAAAAAAAAATATATATATATATACAAAAACTCTAATGATGGCTTCCCGAGCCCCCGACCGGTCCAGCCAGTCCTCCTCAGCGGCACTTCACCCTGGCTAGATGACAACAGATAGCATTACAACAAGACCAAATGAACAATGCACAACGTCACTGACAGCAAAAAAGTGGGAAAAGAAACGTCACTCTCCTGTGCCGATTCCGCACGGCTCACACGTGCGCAACCTTCCCCTCCACAAACTTTCCACCGCTCCACGGCACATGCTGCCACCACAAATCCTCTCCACTCCCACGACCCTGAAGTCCCCAATGGAATGGCTATTATTTGTGAAGTGCAACGCTTGAAAAGAGTTATTTTCACATAAAAAAAGATGGTAGTTGAGCAGAAATGTTGAGCCTCAAGACGGGTCCAAGTATAAAAAAGGCCTTAAAACTTTCAACAGAAACTACATTTACTGGCAAAAAGTTATTTTTTTCCTAAACTATCATTATAGCAACTATTTATGCTAAACTAAATTGAATCATGAATGTCAGATCATTTCTGCGATGTAACAGTTCAATCCATTTTCTGCCAAGTTGAGTTGAAATCTGTTCTGAGGTTTCAGAAAAGGAAAATGAAATGAGAAATTCCCATAGAGTCTAATCATTTGGCAACATTTGTTAAATTAAGTAGCCACATGGCAGCCATTGTGAATTTCAGATTGGCAAACAATTTACAAATTAAGTACAGGACCATCTAAGAATCATTTGCACAAAGTTAACAATTCAATCCACTTTGTGGTGTCTGACAAGAAGATTTTTGAAATTTAGACCAGTTTTCTTGGTCACCCTGGGGCTGGCCAAACTCTACCCCCTCATTTTAAAAATTACAAGTCTCAAAAAAAAAATTCAGATCCCCACCCATAAACCATAAACAGATAAATATACAGTCCGACAAAAGTTAAGCGCCACCCTATATTTTTTCTAATAATAATTTTCATTTTACACCAATGTAAAAAATGGAAATAAAATTAAATTTATACCAAGACACTTTTATGTATTAGTGTACAGGCTAAACTTTAGGTTGAAATTTGGGTGAATTAGCA
>JARWCS010012448.1:0-17130 GCA_034783895.1 Geukensia demissa
GAAGTTAAAATTCTACTGTCACTTGGTGGGTGGCTGTCTCATGGACAATCATGCCACATCTCCTATTTTTATATAAAGTTCCCTTTGCAGTCACCTCTATTAAGCTGCCACTCGATTTTAAAGACAACCATTTTCATTCTCCATTGTTTAAAACTTTATTATGAATGAACTTTATTTAGGAGGTCACTTGCCTTAAATGGTCACTTTTGCTTCTTCCCAAAGGTGACCTTTTAATACAAGTTTGACTGTGTATTAAAATGTTGCCTTATTTACCATTACTTCCCCAATATACAAGTCAATCAAGCCAGTTTCTTACACTGTAATTGAGTTATGAAGAATAAACATATACTGGCACATTCTGTCAACATTCCGTGAAAATCAGTAATTCTATTTACACATTTTGTATAAAGATTCACGACAGACAATTACCCAATGTATACAACGTCCATTTACTCAGGATGGACGTCTTCGATGCAAATCCTCATTCTGTATGATCAATTTACAGCGCTTTATTAAATTTGTGTTTCCATAGCAACTGGCAGGAAGCTTATAATTTTTCATCCAAAAGGAGGCATTTTATCCCGGTCCATTATATCAATCTATCTGCCGTAGAATGCAAATGTGATTTCTAAACCAATATTTAGAATAGAGTAACAGTTTTTTTCGTAGTTGCATTAGATGAACTATAAAATTACAGCAACACATTGTAATTGCATTTCACAAAACCTAACTGAAGCATTCCTAAGAGCTTTTAACAATAAAACAGAAAGAGATTCATGCCGATAAATATTTCACAACTCATTACCATATCAGTTTCAAAGAATTTCTTTCGTAAGAAACAGATTTTGTCAACGATAAAATTGTATTGGATATCGTACGGTCAAATATAACATTTCATATTATTGTACAGATTTACATGTTTATATTGTTCAACAAAACCGAATCATAAATATAAGCTACATTCAAACAATATACTGGTACCCTAATCTACAGGGCAAACTCTTATTACATCTTAGGCCAATTTTTAGAAAAATTTCTGTTTTACGCGACCCACCAACCCCATTTTATGAGATAATGAAATAAAAATAAAAATAAAAGAAATGACCATCAATTTTATTTTTATTTCTAGCCCTATTAATGAGGTAATTACATCCATAAATTGCTAAATTGTTCAACAAGCTAAAAAAAATGCTGGCCGTACAATTTAATTTTTCCCCTTCACTAAATCCAAACGTTTAAAAACAAATTGATCTCCTGACCCAATTTTTTCCTTCCTGTGGAGGAACTTAAGAGTACCTGGATTTAATTCCAACCTTGGGCAGATAACTGACAAATCTTATCATTGGTCTCACAATATATTTCGATGTTTTCCATTGAACTCAATGTTACATAAAAGAGCTGTGATCAAGGATTTGACCTGAACATATATGGGCACTGGCACACACGTTATACCTCTTTGGAAAGGAACACAAAAATTTTTTAAATTAGCTGCAAAAATATTATCATGAGTATTGACTATTTTTCAGCAAGTCTGTCTGATTGTAGTGTTAATTTTTTCATCATATGAATATTTTTGGTCAAAAGGGATTTCCATGGCCTGTTTACTGATATCAGTATAAAAAATTCCTACACCAAGAACAATTTGCTGTAAATTTGCAAACAAAACAAATTTTAACTGTTAGAATAACATATCACCTGTACTTAAACAGGTTATTAACTATCTTTTAAAGGCATAACACCTTGTCAGAGCATTTCTTATGTTTTGAAGAAACTATTGTGTCAAGGGGCCCATCCATGTAAACT
The DNA here is from genome assembly GCA_034783895.1 of Geukensia demissa. Classification (NCBI taxonomy): domain Eukaryota; kingdom Metazoa; phylum Mollusca; class Bivalvia; order Mytilida; family Mytilidae; genus Geukensia; species Geukensia demissa. The sequence goes on from JARWCS010012448.1 coordinate 1,804, forward strand.
GTACAGTGACACCCATATGCGTTTTGAATTGATTTCTCCCTATTTTAAGGTAGGAATCCAGGGGTCAAGCTCACACCGTACTGGTGATAGGCTATAGTTATCTGTACAAGTAAGTTTAAATCAACTACCTTAAGACAACTAGACCCCCCAGACTCCAAAAAACATATTTTAATGCGACAATTTTTCAGCCTTTTTATTGATTCAACTCCAGCATAAAAACTTAAACCTAATGTATGTTTAGTTTCCCTACCACAACCATAAAATTGGGGCTAAATTCCTACCCTAAATATCAACTTACCTTTTGGGATATGCACCATCAAAACCTAAATAGTCATTGCTTTTGGATATGCCCCCTTCAAATCCAAGAGGACCATTCCACAAAACAATGAAGTAAAAAGATCAGCCCAAAAAAATCTCAACCAACTGACCCTAATTTTTGAATTCATAAAATCCTAAATATACAAATCATGCAAATGGATTTTTGCCTGCTGTTTTCGTACATGTAAACATTGAAGCATCAATTTTTTATGTTTATCGACAATTGCATATGACAAATTCAGTGCATCTATATCGAACCAACAATACAGTTAGCATGATTCATATCAGATAAATCAATACAAGATCAAAGTTTGATAAAGGGGAGGTAAATCAATTTTACAACATGACACAGGACAATTGTAACATGTTACCTCCCTTTGATTACTAAACTCTCTTCAAAATTCATATCATTTGGCCTTGACCTTGTTGTAAATTGTAGGTATCCCTAGATGAAGATGTTACAACCATATAAATGTAGAGATAAATTCTTATGCAACAGTAACAGAAGTGCCAATTGGTATAATTATACATTGTACATGTAGACCAGTCTACACTCCAAATGTGATTAGGTTAGCCAGTTCACACATTTAAATCTGCTTCCGATTTGAATTTAGTTCCAAAATGCAATGTGAAATGGTTCCAGTTACACAACAACGAAAAAATATGATAAATATAACTTACTGTCTACTGGTGACTGTGCCATAATCAGACTTGTACCACTTTTCTGTGTTTCCCTTTGCTCTTTAAGGCATCATCTGAAAAATAACATTTAAATATCAATGACAAGGTATATTTATTTTTGTGATTACTAAAAGAATGAAACATGCAGTATCTTAGCAAGAGGTTTCAGACCTTAAACAATTGTTTATTTCTTAATTAAGCTCTTGCTCAAGTTCCAACTAAAAACTATTTGTCCACGTAACAAGTTTTTCTCGGAATCAGGAACTAAATACACTCCTACATATACATGCATTATAATCAATCAGTAGTATATAATTTGTTCAATCATTGATCTGTTGAATCTTTATGGACAACATTGAGATGTGGAACAGTCTCTTTTACATTTACTGGTACTCTGACATGATTTTACTTTAGGGAACCCAGTACTTTAGGAGTAGGTTATTTTGGATGGAAAGAGTAGACCCTAAGTTGGATAGGGTGATGGTTTTCATATCAATACTGTAAAATATTGCTTGCTCAAACTCTGAATGGCTTACATGTATACACCATGGCTACCTTAATTTTTTCATAGTCTATTCAGAACTCACAGGATGTTTTAAATTGTTTTTTAACCTTTAATAAATTAATATTAAACACAGAGAAAATGTGTCCATGGGACATGGATGCCCTTGCTCCAGCAAACAGGAAGTAGACATATGACGGACCTGAAAGGGGAAGACAGAGTACAACTCACTCTGATAATAATCAGACCAAATATCAAATCAATTAGACATATACAGGCTGAGAAATCTTTAATGAAAATTGATGGACGGATGGAAGCATATGTACCGATGTACAGTGGTAAAACTTAATGCCCCGTCGCCTAAAGGCAGGGGCATAAAGACCTTCACACAATATTTGATCCTTCAGAACTGTCTTAAAGATATGATAGAGGTCCAGCCAGCCACTGGAGAAAGATTGGAGCACCACCTAGTGCCCCTATCAGCACTCATTGCATGCTTTAAATTGTTTTTTCAAACCTTAATAAGTTGAAAACCACTTTAACTCAGAACAGATCTTGTTTGTCTGTTTGACTGTTATATGAATATTAAGAAATCTTCACAAATTTTGTTTTCAAAACTGTTTTGTAGGCATGACAGAGGTCCAGCCAGTCACAGTTGGAACCTAGTGCCCCTATCAGCACTCCTCTGCCCTTGAATATAACTCCTCTCCCAGCCATGTGTTCTCATAATAACATGGGTCAGAGGTCTCAATCTGATTAAAATCAGATCTTGGTAAAATTGTTCATAATGTTCCAATCCAAGATCTAACAATGTTTTATTCTACATTCTTTTCTAATGACCTTTTCAAGATTCTCAGGATTTTTCATATGACTATCACTTTCAACATCTTGGAAGTGGTGTGTCATTGGCTGACATAAAAGGAAACCAGAACAGACAGTTAAATGGAGCATTGTCAGATCATGGTAACAAAGTTGTAAATGTAGTGAGCAATTTCACCAAGATATTATATGTTATTCAGGATTGATGGAAGGCGAATGGAATATAATTCATCATCTGTGAATGTCACTTTATATACCTTGTCTAGGGCCTGAATAACTATTATGTTATGGTGCAGAGCTTTTCTTTTAAACAGAAAGTAAGTAATTTCAATATCCATGATATATCTGCAATGCAATTCGAAAATACGGAAATAAATGGAATATAACTCACCGACCGTAAATTCCTTTTGATAATTATGTAATTTCAAGAGCCAGAATAATGATTAAAAATATGTCCCGTAGACTCTTTTCACATGAAAAGAAAAAAAATTAAGTAAAATTTATTTTCTGAAATATATATACTGAAAACATGGAAAAGCTACCGATTCCGGTTTCTGCTATTATGCCATCATGTAAAATGTAGTAAACAAACAGACGATTTGCTCCGGGGAATCTAAGTGCAAAATGTGATAAAATAGGCATGCCTAAAATACATTTAGTGTAAAATCGAAGGTAAAAAGTGCATTATTGCTTGCATGACCTGAAATTGAAGTCTGAAAAGCCGAAGCAAAAGCCGGAACCGCCATTTTATTCCTGAAATATTATGTATATGGCTGTAGCCGGGTATATAGACTCACATTCCCGGCTAATTATCCAATCAAAAAGTGGCATTTTTCTATAAACCATAACATATCACGATATACATGATATATATTTATACATGTACTGTAGTTTACTTATACTCAATGTTGTTCGGAACCTCTCTAGGATCATCAAGCCCAGCACATTGATTTCTTCTATGTTGCAAAATGACACCAAATATTTTAAAATTATTTATCTACTTAAATCTCCTAGAATAACCTATCTTTAAACTGTAATTATTTAATATTTTTGGTGCCATTAACCTAAAACCAGCACAAACCAACATGTATTTATTGATTTGATTGATTGAATGTTGCCTAACGTCCAGTGGCAAATATTTCATGCATATTCAGGACGAGAGCATATTAATGAATGATGATGATGATGAATAAACCCTGCTTTGTACTAGATCGACACTCTGAGCCGGATTTTTAACGTGCATGCCAATTTACCCAGACACATTATTCTCAGACTCTTGGCCGACCAGTCTTTGCTCTTACTCCTAAATGCTGCGTGCTTAGCTAGAAACTTCAAATACCAATTTTAATGTCTTTGGTTTGACCCGGTCGGGGATCTATCCCACGACCTTCTGCACTCGAGGCGAGCTCGCTAATCATTACACCACCGAGGCTGTTCGTTGAAAGATGATAAAAGTGTATTGTTCATAAAAGTAATCGAATAATTTCGGAAACACTGTCTTGAACTATATTGACTACATTGTAATATTGAAGTACATAATGCAAATAACCTATATAAATATATAGTAGATATGTTAGAGCAAACATTTAATAAATAGATAATAGAAAATAGTAAAATTAAACAGAACGAAAACCGAACCCTGCCCCGACCCCCCCACCAAGAAAAAAAACTTTGGTGACACCCTAGTCAGTTTCTGGCTTTTTATTTGATCCAAAACGCATGTTATAGATTTTTCATGTCGGCGTATATAACCCACTCCCTCTTTAATTACTTTCATATCCTGTGACAACTGTAGTTACGTTATCATTGGCAGTGCAATATGCACAATACATCATATGGCAATGTTAAATCCACGTCAGTTTATATCGTCTGTACAAGCATACTTGAGTCCCTATTATGTTCACATCGTTAAATCTCACATTGCGACGTTAAAGGCATTGGATCAATCTCGGTTTATATTGTCTGTATATTTTTTGTACCATACAAAAACGGGTTGAGTTTAGTTCGCATCGAACGGTTCTCTCGGGGTACTCCGGCCTCCTGCACTAGTAAAACTGACTGCCGCGATATTGATGAAAATGGCGTTTAACCCCAATCAAAACAAAACAAAAAACAAACATTTTTGACCTATTTTGCAATGCGACATGGCGTTATTTTTTATCAACATCGATTTATATATGGTCTATATTTTCACATGTTGTATGATATATTGTTCGCATTGTTAACATCGTTCACATTGCAACTGAATCATGTCAATACACCGATATGTTCTATTCCTTTTTATCCAGAAAAATGAAATGCTTTAGGCTTAACCTGTAATTAAGTTTACGAATAAAGTTCTGGTGGGAGGATATTTGAGAATACAAGGTAAGTACTGATCTTTCTAATTATGACAGAAGGGAGAATAATTTGCTCTGTTTATAATATTTCCCATTTATTACATAACTTTAAAACTTAGGGATGAGGTCGCACACACGCACTACCTTTTCTACACCCATGCATGTATGTTAATCGTGCGTAACAGTCTAGTCTCATGTGCCTGTCCCAAGTCAGGAATTGTCATAGGTTTGTCATGGTGTTATATGATTTGTTACATTTACATTTTTGATAATATTCATTTGGTAGCAGTATTATTGTTCATATACACGTTATGTTTTTATTTAGGGCGATTCAGAGTGGTACTTCACCCTAATTTAAGTGCAGCCTCCCTGACATTGACTCCATATCTTTTTATTTTCATTGCTTAATTAAACACAACGAAAATATAATATATCATATATATAATAATATTGAACTTTTTATAACCGTTAGTGAATTATAAATTTAAAGTAATAAAATAAAGGTGATTATGGATTATATTGTACTGTCGTTATGGTACCAGCGTACATGTACGACTAGGAAATTATTCTAAAAATATCATAATCAGTCATCATGTGTATGTCTGACAAGCACCGTCAGATATAGGTTGATAAAAAGTGTACTTGATTCAATGTAAAAACTGACCCTTAACTTGAAAAAGGAAAAAAAAAGACTTCTCTCGGTCACCTGTGCATCAATTGAAATAGAAAAAGGGGGATATGGTGTAAATATTCATGACGCAAAAATCTCATATATACAAGTAAATTCCAAGCAAAGGAACAGCGCTTCATCTCAAAGTCACAGTGAGGCCTTCAACACGGAGTAAAAACTCGCAGCTCAAGTAAGTTCAAGACGGCCCCTAGCACCGGTTTGCTAGATGTCGACGACACTACATCTGTGTTTTGAAGCACACATATGCTGGGTAAGGTCAACAAATTACAGATTACACGGGCAAAGAAATCTAAGTTGCCCAACAGTAATACATACAAAATCAAACACAATGTTTAAACAAACACAGGGCACATCAAGATTTTGTTAAATGACTTGGCTGTTTTAAATAGCTTGAATAGGGCAGATAATAAACAGATTGACTGCTAGATAATTTTCAATTAAGACACTGGCCGAAAAAGAAAAAATGAAGGCATACACATAGAGCTAGTTATCTCTAGAATAAATACGCCATAACTGTAAAATACAAGAGCATACATATTCAAGCACGCTATTTTGAAGAAACTTATTGATGTGTTAACTCAGCCGAATCACCCACAAGCTGAATAAGATCTGAAGAACTTTATGTAAAGTTTGTGAGCGAAAGGCTGAGTTTACACATCAATAAATTCCATAAAATAGCATTTATTACTTATAATTTTAGTTAATTAGTCAAATATCTGAAACTGATGCTACAATTTAACTCCAAGAGAGGTACTATTTGAAGGCATATTAATTTAGTCTGATGATGTCATCAATATAGGTTTATCAATGGGTACACTTTTCCGTTGTTTAAATATGGTACTACCCAATAGAAATGCAGCATTTTTACAATATTGGAATTATCATAAAAAAAACAACCAGTTAACTTAGATTTTTATTGTTTTCTATGACAATAATAACACTATACATGTACAAGACATAACTAAACATTACATATTTAACACTGTGTACTTCAAATGATATCATTAAGGTGAAGTGGCTATTTAAAAGTTTTTCTCATAAAGGATCAACCAAAATTCTGACTGGCCATTTTCCCTGTTTAAATATACATTTTTAAATGTAAAATTGTAAAAAAAAAAATTTTGGTTTTTGACTGAAAAAGAAATAATATGACAATTTTCTGATCCAACCAAATCTTTGAGCTGAACGGTTGGTCAATAAACAGTTCATTAGACATTTCAAAGTGAATATATTGAAAAAGTATATCAAGGATAACCTTGATAAGAAAACTGAATTAAAGATTTGAAAAAGAAATTCCCAGTTTTTTTATAAGGCAAAAAATTAACTGGAGATACAGAAATTTAATGATTCAATACCCATCTAAACAGTTTAAGTGTGAAAAAATAAGACACTGCTTTCTATAATTTCGAAATTTATTTAATGAATAAAGCCATTGTTTGTTTATTATTAGGTTGAATGCCAAAGCAGGCACAATTATTATGATGAAATGAAACATACATTGTACACAAAAGGTCTAAATGACTAGATAAATAAGCGACTAATCTATATATTGCATCATTTCTAAAAATAACTTACAAAACAATATGGGACATCTCTAAAAATTATCACAACCACAAACATAATGAAAAGATTGGCAGCTGATGGCAACTGTTATGATATGAATAATTTTTAAGAATTCAATGCCACTTTATAGGTAATTATTTCAAAAAAGCTAATAAGTTGGCTTATGATATGACACTTGCTGACGAATTCCATAGCAGATAAAAAATTAAATAAAACTGAATTTAATCATCCTTTTCCAAATAAGGAAACAGTTTGGTCTCTTGGTAATTTATTTCTCTAAAAGATCAAGTGTAAAAGACCCAACTATTTACTATTTAGAAATGGATGCTAAGCCCGAGGCTTCAAGGAGCCTGTATTCACTTACTTGGTACACAACTGCCAAGACAAACTTGAGATTAAAACTTTAGTTTCAATAAAGTCAGCCGTTTTAAAGACATGATTTTTTAATGAAATTCCATAGTCGTAAAAACACCCAAATCTAGGTCAGTCAGCCACCTTATTTTGTAGGTGGCACCGTCTTATAAACCCGTTATTCTGAAATGGAACGAACTTGTGACCATTCACAAAAATTTGTTTTGATTGTGCAGGTAGTTCCAATCATGTTTTTTAATTTCCCATAGGGTCCTATGTTAAAATAAGTTTGGCTATGGCTCAACTGAGAAAGTAGTTTCAAACAAGACAATTTTTTAATGAATCCCATAAGGTCCTATGTTTAATCAAGTTTGACAGTAATTGCCATCTTGGTTGTTAATTGGGGTCATTGGATCCAGGTCTAGGTCAGCTTTATATTGTAGTAAAATGATATGTTCTTCGTGTATTTTGAAAAGCCTTAGTATTTTTGAATTCTAATTTTTGGGGAAACATATTTTTGTTTGTGTTTGCCACTTTAAATTTCTGCACATTCTTTAAATCTTCAAGTAGTGCCAAGTTAAATATCAAAAACTTTATCGGAAATGTATTTCATTAAAAAATCATGTCTTTGAAGATGGCTATAGTTAAAATGCTGCAAATATTACTTGTTTTACAGTATATCTCATGGGTTAAGTATACAAAATAACATATTTTACATAAAAATAGAATAAAAAATTAACAGCATAAAAACAATAAGTAAACAATTAAGTAGGGATGCCACATTTTGATTCTTTATAAAGTAATATGTTACAATATTTGACATTTAACAGAATAAAAATAATTCATAAATTTAGGTTTTGTTAATTACCTTGCAGAGTTTTACTTTGGGTTAAATATAAAATTTAAATATGGTTCAGGTAAAATATACTAAAAGTTGTGTAACCAATAAATAAGATGTAAATATGATTAGTACAGTGAAACCTGTCTACACTGAACCCCTTTTGGACTATAGGCAGGTTAAAAACAAATGAAAACTTGTATAAAGGGACTTAAGAATCAGTCTGGTTTAGACAGGTTTTCTCAGTTCCGTTTAGACAGGTTTCACTGTAATTTCTCTGCAGTTGAACTTTATATTCCTGGAAAAAAGATATTTTAGTCCAAATGTACCCCTTTCTTTAAATGTCAAGATTTAAAACTCATTACCAGGAGCTCGTTTCAACCCAGATTGCCTGTATCTTAGAGAGATGAGAAATTGAAATCATATTGCAGATAATACCGTAACCCAGGGGAAGGTTTAAAAAAAGTAAGACTTATGATAACTTGTAGGGCCTGTGTTACGTATGTAAGTTATGACCACTTGTAACACTTAATACCAGTTGTGAAACATTCACCAGGTTTGTTGAGACAATTGTATTTTCATTAGATTGTTAAGTCCAGTGTAGACTACCCATGTGAGAGATCCTAGGTGTACATAGTCCACAAAGATTACACAAACATGAGACAAACACGAGCAAAACAGATAGAAATAGGAAAACAAAGCTTTGACTCCATGAATTCTCTTACAAAACAGGAGTAGGGTTAGGTGCTCCGGAAGGGTAAGCATCTGCTCTCATAATTATATAAGAATAAATTAACAAACAAACCTGACTTGTTAAGTAAAAACAGGCTTCTGTCACAGATGGGACAAAACTGAGAATTCAAAACAGCATGATTAAAAGTAAGTCTACAATCTGCAATCAAGGAAAAAACATGCTGTTGTTCAATGTATATAAATTCCTAATATACATTTTAAAATGTAAAATGCAACCTAAGACTGTGACTTCTTAGGAGTGTCATCTCTAACATTATCATTTTTGGTCTGAATTCAGTGGTGAACAAAAAAAAAAGGATTGAATACCTACAGTGGATAAATGAAAGTGTTGAAGCAGTTAACTGTACCTAGTTGTAATGTGAATAATTACATTACATGTTACATTGAATTTAAGCATTTTAATTGGTGTAATGCAGACCAAATGAAACCCAAATTTACGACAATGTCATTATTGATGCTACACTTAAGCAGGTATAGCAATCATTAAACATTTTTTTTCCAAATTAATCCATGTATTTTCACAGATTTGTCAGAAATTTAATTATGAGAATTGCAAACTTTTGTAGTTTCATAGGGTTGTAAAACTGCTTCGGTGCTTCTTACAAAGTAAGCTACAATTAATGCCTTGTCATTCCAATGGAACTACAAAAATAAGCATTCACTTTTCAATTAAAGAGAAATTTAATAGTTCTGAAAATTATTTTGTAAAACACTTGTGGACAAGTTATTCAACAAATCATCACCCTGGTCAATATAACAAGCTATTACCCTGGTCAATATAAGAAGATATCACCCTGGTCAATTTAAGAAGATGTCACCCTGGTCAATATAAGAAGACATCACCCTGGTCAATATAAGAAGTCATCTCCCTGGTATATAAATAAAAATAATTTTCATAACAAAATAACAAATAGCACCACATAAAATACATATTGCACTAATTATATCAGACATAAAGAATTTTGATTATTCAATACTAAGATAAAGTATACATTTGTACATGATTGAGTATCTATTTTTTTCAGCACTTTAAATGGTTCAATTACAAGGCAAAGCTACAAATAAGGGGATCATTTTTCAGAAAATCTTATGTAAGCTATTGTAACTTAGACTAACTAGTGGTCTTAAGACCCTTTGAGAGTCACCAGGTATGCTTTATTAATAAATAAACTGCCTCAATGAAAAACACTTTGAAACTGTCCCTTTTATAAAATAATACGTAAAATCTGTACAGGAGGCTACTTAATTTTTTAAAGGGCCTTTTCTGAGTATGTTTGCTTAGGTTTCACTCTACAGTTCGACGTTTTCCATTGAATTCAATGTTAAAAAAAGTAATATCCAAGGATTTGACCTGAACCTATAAGGGTACCAATACAACTGTTGATTTCTTTATTTGAGCTAGTAATCTTTTAAGTATTCTTGATATTTCCGCAGTTGATATGTAAGATTAAAAAATCATATATGTATATCAGAAAGACATATCAAGCAATCTGGAAAATGTGGAAAAATCATTTTAAGCCAATTTATAATTTAAGTTTGATGGTATGGCAATATATTTTAACTATTCTATAACCTTGGTTTAAAAAAGAATAGGTCAAGACAACAATTACTATAATTTCATTATAATGCTGTGCAGCATGCATAAAACTAATGTAAACCTGTGGAATGAAAGCAGCATTGGAAAACCCCGCAAATTTTATTCAATTTTTTACCATGAGAGAACACAGGGAAATTTTGCCATGTTAAAAAATGTGAAGGACCATTGTAGACTTCAAGTTCATAAATAATTAATCATACCAAAAACAAGGCAAATGTTAACATAATGGAAAACATTTGACCACTTTGTGACATAAAAGGTTTCAGATTGAAAATGAGTTGGCTTTGAAATTTAGCTTATCTTTGATCAATATGTAATTTGAATATAAAATAATAGTAACTGCATTCAGCATGCAGGGGTACATCCAGACGGCCAGTGGAGGTTGGGGAGAGGGGTATGTCCCTTTTCATCCCATTTTTAAGAGACTTGTTTTACAGGGGTTTTGGAGAAAATTTGGGTCCAGATCCAACCTCTAAGTTCAAAACTGCAGTTGGCCTCCTGTTCTTGGATAATGAGGATTTGCTCCTGACTTGGGTTCAATAAGAAAAGGAGATTTGAAATGGCCCTTATTACAACTTGTCCTTTAGTTTAAAAAATATGAAATATAACACTGCTATTAAAATTTATATTCATACTGTAGCACTATATGTTTTATATTAAATAAAAATTTAAACAACCTGTGTTAATGCCTTTTTTACCTTATCAAATTTATTTGTAGATTCTCATCCCAGCCAGGCTCAAATTTTTGGGAGGATAAATGTTGGGCAAAACCATTAAAATTTTATGTAAATTTTTATTAAAATCAATAAAATAGAATTTATAAAATCTTGTCACTTGCCCCATCATTGTCAATATAGGTGGATTAAAATCTATAAATAAACTTGATGTGGCCTTGTACCGAGAGATTGGTTTTAATGGTCATAAAACAGCACTTGGTACTGAGTGTCTAATTTGCACTTGTAATAATTCAATGCTTAGTAAATTCAGTAAAATATCACATAATTTTTGCTTTTTGTTCAGCTATATTGAATACAAATTTTTCTTCTTTCCCAGAATTCCATTCCTCACACTGATGTTTTGGGATTGTACTCGCTACTATGAGGCTTTTTTAACACTTCTTGAATAAGTGACTATCTTCAACTCAATTCTTAGAAGAAATTGTTGTATAATATCTATCATGTGATTCTGAATTTCCGACGACCTCGTTTCCGATGCAATGACCTAGTTTGTTGGTCTTCTTTAGTCCGAGCAATAAATTTAAGTTCACTTTCAGTGTTGTTCATTGCATAAAACACATTAGCATTGTCTGGTATCAGAAACTCTGCAAATAACAAATTCAAATCAATTTTTAAGATTAGTTTAAGTCTACAGTGCTTTTTTTCAATAAATTCAAATATGGGCTATTCTATTCAAATGTGTGTGGTATGATAGTGAATGCAAACAGGTAACTTTGAAGATAATGGTAGTTATCTGCCCACTCTCAACAGCAAAAAATTGAATAAGTAAGATGGTTTAAGCTCTGAGCCTCCTTCTCATTTGAATGGAAAACCCCAAAAAGCCTTTACGTTTGCCTGTAATTTTTTTTCTAATGTAAAAAGTATTCTGGCTTAGTACCTAATCTCACAAATTACCTAATTTTCAACACACACTATCACAAATCTGAACAATTAAAAAATTTCTGATTGTCAATAGAATTCATTCATAAAAACTGAATCATAAAAATTTCAATCAAAAGTATCAACTAATTTAGATAAACAGCGGTACTGAGAACTGGCCAGATTGGTTAGTCTGACAATACAGTTTCTTTAAAAATCTAAAGCTGACAAACATCTTTTTACAAAAAATTTTGAAAAATTTGAAAACAAACTTTAACTTTGTTGGCAGATGTTTAGCAGTAGCAAAAACACTGACAGAGACAAATGGATTTTTCTGCACTAGATTGATATGGTACTAAATCTTACCTCCATCTGAGAGTTGTTGAAGTAAACAGAAATCTTCATGTCTGCCATGAATTATCCCGTATTTATCTAAGACCTTATCTATCACAGTATTTGTATGGTCTGTATTATTTAACTGTAATAAAATACATCATAAAATAAAATAATCTCAACTCTGCTTTTCTGCCTGAATAGATGCAAACCCCTGTAAATAGGTCTTAATACTGTGATTAGAGCTTACTATATAAACCCCTTATTGATAAATAACAACAAAAATAGTCTCCATTGTGTACCATCTATACACTAGAAAAAGTTTATAAAAACTAATGAACACAAATTAATAAGAGATATCACCAATTTTACATTGGTAGACATTAAGAATGGGAGAAGAAACCAATTACAAATGTATGCTACCATTTCCATATTTTCTAAGGAACAGAAGCATAATTTTAGGATGGATTTTGATGAATTTAAAATTTTATGGATTCTACTATGCACTCCCATTTAAAATAATTTCAAGCCACCTTAAGATAGACATGATTTTGTGAGGGCAGAAAAAAACAGAAAAAGTTAACAGGAAGCTGTATTTTGTATATAAAACAGAAACAATAGGGGAAAAATCCTGCCTAAAAAAGTGGAATTCTCTTTTATAACAGAAAAAAACCACGCTTGAACATAATTATTACCTACTACAAGGTTAAAGTTGGCATTTTGCTGTGAGCAGTGAGATCACTAAACAATACCCCCTCCTCTTATTTTTATTTGCGTATAATTGCAAAGTTCCAAAGGTCTTTCTAATCAAAACATTAAATAAGAGGTGTATAATGGTATAGTGAAGTAATCACTAAGGCCAAAACCTAAAATAGGAAGTGTACTGAGGAATCATAGTAACAAAGAACCCTTTAAGTTTCATCAAATTCGATACAGTAGTTTTGAGTAGTGAATGGGAGGTGGGCCCTTCAGAATTGACATAGTCTTTTTTTTGCTAATCATTTGGAACAAAAAATGAGTCGCACAATGGTTAAAAACAAAAAGGGTCATCAAATTCCATTCTGTAGTTTTTAAGGGGTAGCAGTTAAAATGTGCGGACCCCCATAATTTTAGCGAAAATTCCATGTTTTATTATGTGAAAACTCCAAATCAACCAGATTAAAATCTAAAACAGGAGGTGCTTTTGTTAGCGATGTGTATAAAAATAAAAAGAACATTAGAAAAAATAAAATTTCTTTGAAATTTGCTAAATCCATGAGAGTTCAGAAATCCAACAATAATTTCAAAACATGACAAGTGAGTAACCTTAAACTGTATAGGCTACTTCTACAGATACTTCATATTCCCCCTTTTAAAAAAAGTTCCGTGTTTTTTACCTTTATCACTAAGACCTTTTCATATGTCAGTTTTAAATGTCCCTTGGGTTTTGAAGAATTAAATTTCTTTACATGAAATTAACTTATGATAACTACTTACCATAATACTTTTATAAACATGAGTATTTGTATATATTCCTGATTCTAAACTAACACGTATTACACAGGAGTCTGATGATTTATATGGGGATGTAGGATCACTGTCGTTAGACACTAATGATGATGTAGAAGATGAGTGAGACATCTAGAAATATAATAAAAAAACTGTTAAATAATATGTTATATCAAATGTAATACAAAATTACATGTATAGTTGATATTAAAATGTCTATTGGCTTAGCACCCATATACTAATGCAACACAGTTTTCTTTTGGATGAAAAATCACAACAATCTAAAAATTGATGACTGCAAATGGTATTTATTCACACAAATTGAACCCATAAAAATTTAAGGAATAATGTCCACAAGTTTCATTTGCAGAAGCTTTGGTGAGATTTACTACATTGTAAGATTGGGTATCCTGCCAGTATAAATCTTGGATAAACATACATTTAGCATTTATAGATTTCTATGGAAATCATATTAGAAAGGCATCTATCAACATGTCGCTAATTTGTATGCCTAAATGGTAGACCATCTTTAAAAACATTACTACTACATAGTACATTGTAAATACAGAAATTAATGCAATGGTTTTATTATTGAAAAATTGTGAAAGTTTAATAATCACAACCTTATATTTAAACTTGTACTGAATGAACCTATCCCAAGCAAGGAATGTAGTTGTTTTTATGTTTTAATGTTTCACATTTTACATTAAAAAAAACTAGTCAATTATTGTAACATTTAAATGTCACCCTATTTAATTTTTGACCCTTTTACAGCTTACCTTAGGGTGTGGATATTTGTACAATATTTGTACATTATTGAAGGGGGTATATCAATAGTGTGACATATCAATCGCGCACCTTTCACCATATATCAATCGCACAACATTTTACCTGTAATTACTATATCAATCGTGCGCTGATATATTTTTCCCTTGAGGAAAGAAGCTTTAAATAATGTTTTAACTTACACATATGAGTAAAATCTACTAATCTAAACAAAGGAATATTGGAAAAAAATGAAAGTAATTCAAAATTAAATAGAGGGAAAGATAGCCTGTGGAGAATATGTGAAACTTATGGCATATATGGCTCCACCTGCTATCAACTTGTAAACAGTATAGTGGACTTGATTTTAAATGTGTAAATATGGATCTTTTAAGACATATTCTAATTTATTTTTCCATGATTTAAGACTTTTAACAAATAAAATATTTAAATTGAAAAATATAACATATTTTTAATCTGGCAAAGAAAGAGGTCAGGTAAGATAGGTAAATACAATGTTTTCAATGAAGTAATAGGTCACACGAATGATTGATATAGCATGCGAATGAAAATGTAAAAAAAAGTCACACGATTGAACATCTCCCTATTGAAGACTTTACAGCAACCTTTTGTTTGTAATTGATATGTTTTTGGATGGCTGTCTCATAGACAATCATACCACATCTCCTGTCCT
>JARWCS010012557.1:0-17128 GCA_034783895.1 Geukensia demissa
TGTTGTGTGTTCTATGTTTGTCTTTCGTTTCATTTTGTTGACCATGGTCTTGTCTGTCTTCCGACTTAACGATTTCTATCTGCCCCTTTGGTATCTTCGAATTCCTTTTATAAAAATGGAAAAAAAAATCATGCAAAAACATGGGGGAAAATCCGACTGCAATAATAATTTTAACATAATATGCCACTTTTGAGAGAACAAATGGATTTCATAAGTTTCGAAGTATGCGTGCGCCGAGAATACTAATAGTTATCTTAGGCGTGCGGCAGAAATTCAGTTGTATTTTTAGGGAATACAAAAATATTAAGTAATAAGTTCTTTAAGCCAGTAATTTGCCAGTAGTAAAAATAATGTAATAATAAATAAATCCCTTTTATTTAAAGAACAAAAGACATGAAAGACCCGAGAGCAATCTGTTGAAGCTACATATAAATCTAGACGTGTCCTACATCGACAGATCAGATCCTTATATACTTACTTTTTTTCGACGACAGTTTTTCCTGTGCTTCTCTCATACTGCCATCTAAAATAAAAGGCAAACCGACTGAGCAAATATTTTTACCGATCTTAAATAAAAATTGATAATAAGTTAATAATTAAAGCTCTTTTTTCTTAAATATTTACTGCGTGATTATTTTGTGTCCAATTCTCGCACATGTTTATTAATTTTCGCACATGTTTAGTCTGTAAACGAGGAAACAGGTTCAATTAATTGGTACTTATCATTTTCTAAGTAAAACCTTATTAACCCACCACACAAGTAGTTGTTAAAGTTTTGGCATTCTCTTCCTAAAGATGACAGACGGACTCTCACTTTCTTGGTTCTGTTGTAAGGAACAAAGTCTACAATTTTTTCGAACGCCACTTTATGTACTCTGCCATGATTAAATACTTCACGCCATACACAATTACATCGTACAGATTCATGAAGTGCTTTTACATGCAACCTAAAATGTAATAATAAAAATCTTCCAAATTTCTGACAAGGTATCATGTTTTGTGCCTCTATTCAAACGTTTTACATTTGTAGATGAGTGTTCATCAAATATATTCAGGGCTGGAACCAACCAGAAAATGCATGTTTGCGTTCATTATATATATTCATGGCTGGAACCAACCAGAAAACGGACACGAGCAAAAACGTTTTTGACTACTACTGTGTGAAAATCTCACATCATGATATGCCTTTTTCAAAAGTAAAAGGTGTGATAATTTTTTTTTATTTTAATAAAATTTTGCAAATAGATGTATCTTGGTGAACTTAACAGTAAATATATTCGTTGTTTTATTATTTCCAATGATAAATGAACCTAAAGCAAGAGAAAAGTCTCTATGGGATTTTCAATGTAAAAGGAAGATAACTCTCTCGGCGGGTTTTATAAAAAGCCCTTTATAATGCCAATAGAGTAGAAGATAATTTCAAATGTAATTGCAAAATTTCTTTCTTATCTCAATGAAAAAAAAATGATACAAGCAAATCCCATTTTGAAAATTAAGTATTTTAGAAGACAAAAAGTACAATGGGAAATTCGGCCCCACCTTAAACAGTTTTTACGTGCCTGAAAAGTATCTGGTGGGGGCGGTACTTTTATTGGAATATTTTATTGGACGACTTACAGGTATCTAATTCTTGAAAAAGTAAACTATTCCTAAGATAAAGGTTTGAAATTTCCAAAAAGCCATTCTACGGAGTAAGGTTTACAGAGAGTAAATGTCGAAATAGCATTTTTTAATCAATGAATAATGTGACTAATGGAATATTTTGACATTTTATCAACTAACATTCTTCATATTTGAAGATAAATGCTATAATTGTCATACTTTTTAATTATATCCTGGAAGGATTTTTTGCAATGCAAGTATGGTTTCAGCGGACGACACAAGGTTTCGAGGAAGCTTGGGAGCTGACAGTCAAGATCACAGTTGTTGGTTGTTGATCTGTTGGCAGGATTGGTGTTTGTTTGGTTGGGAAGCCTTTTGATCGTTCCCACTATAGTTGTATTTGTACTGATGTGAACGCCATCTACTATCAGGAACACCAGCATCAATATAAGCCACGTTTTCATTGTCCACACAGTTTTCATGCTTCTAAACATAAAAATAATAAAACAATAGGAATACAATTTTAGTAGACATCCGATGCACGTGATATGAGTTTTTCCGTTATAAATTTGATTGCAATGGTGCCATTTTTATGATTTCTGCGTGTTCTATGTCGTTTTTTGCTATGATCCTTTTTCATTTTCATCGTGGCTCATATTATTCTCTTCCGAGACCATAGTTCATTTCAAATCAAAAACTTGTTAAAACACATACATAGTAAAATATTTGTTTAATTAATCTGTACCCATTGCCTTAAAGACTTGGTGTTTAAATGATCACTTGAAAAAGTCGGTTAAATTAAGCGAGTCCCTGTGGGCGCATATGATATGAAGACCCAAATGATTGCGAGTTTTAAAAATTATTTACATGTCGTTTTTTTTCATTACAAATTTGCATTGTCCGAATTGCTATTAAATACAATTACAAAATTAAAATTTTATCCAGAATAAATGTGCATTACCTATACAGGACATTAATTTTATCCAAAATAAAGTTACGTTACCTATATAGATCTACAAGACGTTTCCTTCATCCTGTTTTTAGTTACGTTGCTCTTTTAGTTTGACGTCACAATATGAAACGTCAAATTACGGGAAAATATAATGGTAAATATCCCAATATACTGTGATGAAAATGGACTCGCTGTGAATTTGAAAAAAAACGAAAATTGTTGTATTTTGTAAATCTGGAAGGACCCCAAAAGAAGGTTTTACATACAAAGGCGAAACTGTTCAATGCACTAAATCATACAAATATCTTGGTATTATTTTTACATCAAGTGGTACATTTTCTTTATGTCAAACAGACTTACATAAGCGGGCTTTAAAAGCATATTTTAAACTACTTAAAGTTTTTGAAGGTGTTAAAGCAAATACAAATACTTTTATACATTTATTTGACCATACGATTAAACCGATTTTGTTGTATGGAAGTGAAGTCTGGGGTACTATTAATCCATTCTCATCTTTTGTCAAAAGAAAAAAGAATGCATATTCTATTGAAATGTCGGCTGATAATAATTTTTATTGTGAAAAATTACATTTGAAGTTTTTAAAGTACATATCTGGTGTTCATAAGAAAGCTTCGAATGAAGCTGTTATGGGGGAATTTGGAAGGTATCCTCTTCATGTCGATATATTAGTTAATACTTTAAAATATCTTTCAAGGTTAAATGATGACGACTCAAAAACATTAATTTTCCATGCATATAAAGAAAATATAGCTTTGTCCAATACAGGTAAATATTGTTGGATGTCAGGTGCTAATTTTTTGCTAGATAATATAGGACTAGATAGAAATAATTTATTAGATATCGTTGGTAAAACTAAATTATCGTTAATTGATAGATTTAAGTCAAAATGGGAATTGTCCATGAAAAATATTGCAAACCAACAAGTAGGAAAATTGCGTACTTTTGCTTTGTTCAAGAACAAGTTTGTAAAGGAACAATATTTTGATGTTTTAATAAAAAAATTTGATATCAGAAAATGTTTTACATCATTAAGAATAAGCTCTCATGGTTTGGAAATAGAGAGAGGACAATATTAAAAATTAAATGTCACAGATAGAAAATGCAAATTTTGTACATCTGATAGTGTTGAAGATGAAATTCATTTTATTTTTGAATGACAGTGTTATCATTGTCTGGGATTAAAATACACTTGTGCCTTTTTAATCACAGTCATTGTGAAAGGAAATTATTTTTGAGTTACATTGACGGAATAAGTACTAATTTTAAACATCTTTCAAATGAAAATAAACTTGTATGGTTGATGATAAACGAAAATGAAAATGTCATGAATGTATTTGCTGAGCCTATATTTATTCTTTATTTAAACTTAGAAACAGTTACTTGAAATCGGAATAATTGTACTGATTTGTGATGTAGTGTGTATTCATTTTTACATGTATTATGTATGTGAAAAGATATACTTTTTCTTTCTTTTATCTGATTATTCATTCGTTTTTAAAATAGTACAAAATATTGTAATGCATATCATAAATTATTGTTTGTAAATGCCAGAGTTGGCCCATAATTGGATTTAATAAAATTCTATTCTATTCTATTCTATATTCTATTCTATTGCACGTAAGGTTCACCTTAATTGCTTAAACTTAGATTAAGAAACTTAAACCCGGATCTTCTTAGTTTAAACCGGGATTAAGTAACACAAACCTTGCACAAAATTAACGATATTAAATTATCTTGTCACGTGACGGTGATGGTAGCACGGAAATTTTGGTGAAGAAATCATGACACAGGCGGTCAGCTTGAATGTTACAGGAACTTGCATACATATATTTACTACTGTCTTTAAACTTTACTCCGTAGAATTACAAATCTTTATCTCTGGAATATTTAACTATTTTTGTCAAGAAGAAGAACTCAGTGAGTCGTCCGATAAAATAAAGGTACTGCCCTCACCAGATACTTTTCAGACAAATTTCCCATTTAATTTTTGTTGTCTTCTAAAATACCGAATTGTCAAAATGGGATGATATCAACCATTTACTTGTATAAACTGTTGCATTGAAATGAGTAAGAAATCTTGCAATTACTTTTAAAAGTCATATATTACTCTATGAGCATTCTACTGGGCTTTTTATATAACCCCACAAGAGAGTTTTCAGATCTCCCTTTTACATTGTAAATCCCATGGAGACTTTTATCTTGCTCCAGGTTCATTCACCTTCGAAAAGAATATAAAAACCAAAATAGTTTCCGTTAAGACTCACCAAGATACACGTTTTTGCAAAATTTTATTGACATTAAAAAATGATAACATCTTTTACTTTTGAAAAGGGCATTACATGAGGTGAGTTTTTACAGACAGTAGCACTTCAACACAATTTAAACTTTTTTTGGCCAATATTTCCTTGTTTCTACAAGATTTTATGACCTTGCTGTAAGACATTTGAGCGGGAATCATGGCGGACATGTTAAAAATTTTCATATATACCACCTAGCACACTCAATCTCTCAAATTTAATTCTTATGCACAATCAACTTAAAGTTTATTTTTTAATTTGACATTTACAATTGAAATACACCCATTGCTGAGGAAATTTTTGAACTGTAACTTCTGGCAAAATTCCCTTAATAATCGCCCCAACACACATTGAAGCATATTTCTACTATTCATATGTTTTGAATCAAAATATTTCAGTTCTAGTTAATAAACATTGATGAATGAAGCTAAACTAGAGAAATATCTGAGTAAGGAGAAGGAGCGTTACAAGCCCCCATCCGGTAATGCGATAAGCAAACCAATCATCTTATAAGAAAGTAAAGGCGTCTGGATAAAAGAATATATTGAGACTAAAATTGAGGATAATTAACTGTGGCTGTGCAAACTTTGTCGTACTACAAAGAGAGGATACGACTTGCTGGAGAGAAACATCGGGCACTACATCAGCCGTTTTGAGAAAATTAATTTTTATCTTGTGACCTAACTTAGTACAATAGAGACACCAAACTGATTTCCTTAAAAACTCAGAACGAAGATTCTGTTACCATCTTGATTGAATTATACCACACATTTGTAAACCTAATTGCCAAGCTGTAGATTAAAAATACTAGAAACTCCAGTATTATATTCAGTATTCAACTGGAACAAAAGAAAAACTATCGAGTGCTCTGGCGACAAAAACCATATGAATAATAGTATCAGATACATAAATTCGACACTCAAGTCAACCTCGCCCTCTTTTTCTACCGACCCGAGTCACCATCGCAGTCCTTCCGCTTAACAAAAGAAAATTCATACCAGAGACCACTATAAATTCTACCTGTATGTAGACAGGTCAATTAGACACATCTAAGCATTCTGCCTATAACGAGATTATGCCCAATTTACAACTCGGCAACCAACAGTCTGAAAAAGGGAACAAACAACCAGGTGCAAATGAACAGGTACATGTAAATGCAAATATGACATTCACGAAATCTACAACCCAAACGAAAATTTGTATTGACAAGATCCAACTGCATAAAAACCTAGCACAGAGTATGGCCAGACAGGCATCAGGACAACCACAGTTTTATAATCCAACGAATATACACGACATGGGCAAACTCAATATATTAGTCCGGACGGGCCTAATACACCAAATTCCACGAAGCCTGTTATTACAAAACAAAAAGTAAGAAGTCAGTCATGAATATTATATCGTTTAACTGTAAAAAATTAAACATGTCGGCTTCTCTTCGAAGAATTAGACAAAACCGTAGACATATACATTGTACATATTACAAGAAACTTGGTTGTTTGACTATCAGCTCAATCGACTTAATGAACTTAGCAATAAACTCTGGTATCCCACTTCCACCTATACAAAATAGACAAAGGGGGATATTGGACAATTCTCCAATAAAATAAATAAAATTCCGATATCAGCAGAAAAAAAACAATGAAAAAATCAGTCATTCCAAAGAAGAGACGTGAAAGAACAAAATTTCAAACTGTGAATCAACGCATTCAAGATGATGAAATTAAAGAAAACAAACATTCTGCAAATGGAAGATAAACGGTAGACCTGATAATTAAGAAAATAGGTTCTTTATAAGAGAAAAAGGAAAAACATACTACAGCTGCACTTCGAAAAGAATGGTGTCTTGATGCAGCTGCTTTAAGAATGGAAGAAATAGAGAAAATTGTTCATTCACATATTAGCATTAGAGCATTGCTTACAAACACGAGGGCAAACAAAATATAGAATTGCTGACCTACATGTGGCGATAAAATTTATCAAACAGACGAAGAAATATTAAAAGGTTTCAAATTTAGCAAAGTATAATGATGAATCTGATGAATTTGACAAGTATCAGCTAGATTTCGTTGATATTGAATACTAACAGATTATTCAAAAATGTAAAGCGAATTACATCCACGAACCTGTCGGTATGGAAGAAATAGAACAAGCCATAAAAGAACTAAACAGATATAACTGCTGAACATTAATTATATGATGGATAGGTTCTAACTGAATATCTTCATTCTATAAAATCATAATGAATTTAGAATCAACCCCAATTTTTCTGAAATACAAAACCCAAAACAAAGAAGATTCACGGAAGATGCTACCCATCTATGTAGTCCAGTTATTATGGGACAACTACAAGTAACAATACAGATCTTAAAGTAACTACAACCGTTATTCTACTTGATGCAAAATCGGCATTTGATGTTGTTCGACACAAAAATCTTATCAGAAATCTTTTCCATTAAGGTATACCAGAGAAAACTATACTGATGATTGATTGTCTTTATCATAATGCAACCTCATATGTAAAATGGTATGGAGAAACCTCAGATACATTTGAAAAACAACAAGGAGTACGCAAAGTATGACACTGAGTTTAGATCTCTACAAAATTTATATTAACCAACTACTAGAGCTGACTGAAAAACTGGTAACACAAACTGCTGTGCACCTGCATGTACGGATGATATCACTCTCGCAGCCAGTACATACTAGTATCAAGAAGCATAAATCTTAACAGACATTGCAGTTGATTATAGCCAACAAGAAGCATACCATCTCCAATCAACAAAAAGTGTTATTCTTCTTATGAACAAATATTGAGATAAGAATTTCAAAAGAATAAATGCAAACACTGTTGAGGAGAACATACAAAGTCTAGGCGTACGTTATACAGTTTCATGGTGAAATGGGCTGGATCCAACTACTGCGTTCTCATTATTTAGAACATGTGTGATGCCCATTTTAACTTATGGTTTGGAAATTGTTATACCAAAAGCTAAACATTAGATTTGATTTTTTAATTGTACAAGAAGACCATGAAACAAATATTGTCACTACCAATGAATAATGCTGATTGTGCAATATATATGCCATCTGGATTAATACCTATAGAAGCTGAAAAAATTCTTATAAAATCCTGAATTTATATGGGAACATCTGCAGATAGTCAAATTACTAATGAATAGAAAATAGCAGAGAGACAACATGGCATCAAGACCCAAAATAGCAAAAGCTGGTTTATAGAACTAAGGAAAATCTGCTATAAACACGGCATAGTCAATATAGAGCAATATCTATTAAACCCTTTGATGAAAGAGGCATGGAAAAATTGTAATATCAAGTATAAAGACACAAAAGGAATTCGAAGGGGCAGACAGAAATTGTTAAGTCTGAAGACAGGCAAGACCAAGGCCAACAAAATGAAACGAAAGACAAATATAGAACAAACAACATTACACTGAAAACTAAAGCGGGAGTAACACGAACCCTACAAAAATCAGGGTTAGTTCAGTTAGGTCAGGTACTCCGGAAGGTTAAGCAACTCCTGCTTCACTAGTGGCACCCGTCGTGTTACTCAGTAGACAAAGCCGGTGAATAGTCACAATCGATATTAGTCACAACCGGTATAGGAACGGATTTGTATTCACGGCAGTGGGAAGATATCCATTGTTATTTGTGAAATGGATATTTCGTACCGGTCAACTAAATCATGATGGCGACCGAAAAACTTCCGGAGTGATGTCTCTAATCTTTCCCTGAGAAACCCTTGGCTCAGTAGCTTTCTTGTCAGCAGCAACCCCCTATCAATAAAATCCTGATAGGAAGCACAAGCCCTGGAGTAGCGTATTAACTGAGAAATAAACACTCCGTATGCAGGTGCGGCTGAAATGTGCTAGACATGAAGGAAATTTTACAATGAGAAAATCATAGTCATCTCTCTTGTAAAATTTTGTTCTTAACCCGCCCGGAAAAAACCTGAAATTACTTTTTGGATATTTATAGAAACTTCGTGCCATTTTCGAGTATTTCCGAGTTTTCTTTTCAAGAGGTTGAAGAGAGGTTTTCTAGAGGTAATCTAGAGGTTTTCTTTTCAACTGTTTCCTGAGATTAAATCTATACGGAAAGTGGCATAAAATAAGCCACACTCATGAAAACCCTTTTTTTTTTATCAAGTTTGGAATCAAAGCATAAATGTTTTAAACAAATGAGGAGCAATGTTTTCAAATTATTCAATCTTCGTGACCCAACCACTTTGATGTGCTTACTGTCTTCATGTATCTACGATAAGCCTGTGGTTTATTCACCAATTTAACGCAATTTTGAAGTTTCGTTTCATATGTGCGCAGCCTTGACGCATTTCTATAGAAATAATACTCAATGATGGTACTGCCCGCGTCGCGCATTTTTTAATTCAGTTACTTTCTTAATTTGCTTGTTTTTAAACAGTCAAAAAATGCCTCAAATTTTTTTCCGATTGTTAAGGATGTTTGCTGCTCAGCCATTTTGGTCAGATTTATCGAACTCCTCAATCTTTGATTGTGCAAAGTTTGGTTTTGGTGTTTTTGTGCAATCTTTAACAAAATCTACAAAATTTAATTCAGTATTTTCTTGGTATTTTTAAACTGAAAACAATTTCCATGTGTCATGTGAGCGTTGTAGAACAAATTAAACTAAAAACAATCTTATGGATTTCTTTCATAGATATTTTTCAATACAATAGATATTAACCACTCTTAATTTCTTAACCAAATTCTTGGGGCAAAAATGTGACTTTACGACCCTTATCCTTTGTTTGTAATTGGTACGTGTTTGTAACCTCAAAGTTCATACCTTATTTTTTGTGTAATGATATCAAGTTTTAAGGTTCCACTAAGTCACTTTACTCAGTTTTACATCTTTACTCTCTTAAAATTCGAAAGCAATGACAATTTTGTATAGGCTTGTCTTTGAACCAGATTTTAACTTAAAAGCAACCATAATATTCCCATCAATATACTTTTTGTCTTACAAATCAAAACTCCCCTATACAAGTGTTGTAACAAGCATAAAGTTTCTGTAGTATCTATATGCATATACTTTTTTTTAAAAGAAAAGGTTTTACTCTGCTAATTAATACCTTTTTGTGACGTGTGTTCCTTAGATTTTGTTTTTTATTAGTTGTTTCAATACAGTTAAACTGATATTAGGATGGAGATAAGCATAGATTTGTATATGGCTATTATAATGGTAATGTTGAACTTCATCTGGGAGATTATATCTTATAATTGAGTAATATACAGAAAACTATAATCTTACTACTGATATTTACTCTAAGAGAATACCTGTGCAAATGCAATCAACTTAAAAAGGTTGACAGTTCTGTTTAGGTCGTATTGTAAAACTGATGCTTTATTCACATTTTGCTTTCAATATTTGCCTGTTATCCCAACTGATGAAGCTGTTACTCTAAAAACAACAGTCAAATATGTAGAAATAAGCTGTTTAAACCTGTGACTATATGGTGTTCATTTGCAGGAAAACCTCATGCAGGTTCAGTTTTGTATCATGCAGAGGCATACAGTGTTAACAATTTCTTCATATATATTTTATTCAATTTCTTAACATCACAGAGTGTTAAATATTGCACAATAACAAACAATATGCAAATAAAGCTTGATATAGGAAAGCACTTGAATTGATATAACAACTATTAAAGGGCAA
This sequence comes from Geukensia demissa, assembly GCA_034783895.1. Lineage (NCBI taxonomy): Eukaryota > Metazoa > Mollusca > Bivalvia > Mytilida > Mytilidae > Geukensia > Geukensia demissa. Next base: position 10,570 of record JARWCS010012557.1, read on the forward strand.
GTATGCCGTGCCATTCCACAGAATAAATGGGTGTTGGTCTGGCTGATAACAGATAATTATATTTACAATTATTACTCTCTTGTACAATTACTTCCTTATTTTCACATATGATTTGCTTAATCCTGTTTAATAAAAGACAAAGAAAAAGGGGGCATGGGAGAGGGAATGTATATAAAAAAACATCTTTTTCCAACAAAATACCTGTAATAGTTCCCATCATACCAGGAAGAAAAAAATGTCATGTAGGATCTTTTTATTATCAACGTTTAGTGTCAATTTTGACTTCATATTGCTTAGAAATTTCTGTACTTTTACAGCCAATCAGCAACAACAATTATCCATGGCAGCCATGTTATTAGTCTCATCAAAACAAAACAAGGAAATTTTAAAAAGGGCCATAGATGCTTCCTGTCAATTTTGGTTCAATTCGGCCTTGTGGTTTCAGAGAAGATTTATTTAAAATTCAGCCAATCATAAACAAGCTGTTTTTAATTTTATCCGGATGAAATGAGGAAACTTCGTAATGGACCTTCCATAGATGCTTCCTTAAAAGTTTGGTTCAATTTGGACTTGTGGTTTCGTAAGAGAAGATGAAAATGGTAAAGTTTATGAACATCAGAGTACACTGGATGCAAGGTGATTACAAAAGCTCACATGTCCTTTTGCAAGGCGAGTTAAAAATATAGTGACCCCAGGAGAACTGATACAGGTTAAGGTGTATTCTGGCTTCAGCTCAATAAAACATTTAAAATTCAGGACTACTTATATTCAACTCAAACATCTAAAAAATCAAATGACATGATTTTCAAAATTTGTGGAAAACTTTAAAAGATTTCATCTCAATTTGAGATATTTTGCTGATGACCTTTTTAAAATACAGCATTACATTGTTGTTGGTGAACAAAATGTTTTACTGATCATAGCATCACAAGTAAGGCCACTCCAAATGTATCTAGTTCTTCAGATTTTTTGTGATGAAAATAGGTGCAAACCAGCGAAATTTTTTGTTATAATTTTTTTCAGGAAATGGCAAAATATTGGAGCGCATCCTCAAAATTTGATGCGAAAAAAAAACAGCTATTTTTTCCCTTTTGTTTTTTTTCAGGAGCCATTCAGCAGATATTAATCTTTATACCTAGAAACAACAATGAAAATTTCTAAATAAAGAGAAAAAAATAAGAGTAAAGTTTTCTTGAAATTTTGAACCCATAATATGAGGAGCGAGCGAATCCAAAGAAATATTAATTAATTTGGAGTGGCCTAAAGGTTTTAAATTTTTAGTTCAATTGAAGCCTATAGAATAGATTACACACATGACAAGAATAAGTATAAAGTACGATATGCATACTCTATGGCAAGGTAATGATTACTGTAATATTCATTGAAACCAAATTTAATTTAAAAAAATACATAAATGCACAAATATCACAAATATTACAAGTTTTATAATGGCACCAAATCATTATTTAACATATAGTATGATCTATATATAAACTGCATTATACTCACCAGGGAATGTTAATCTTTACAAAAAAACGTAGAAATTATTAACTTTCTCTATATTTGGAAGCAATGATGTAATATTTAGAGTTTATATAGGTATAAACAGTTCAAACCAGATGTCATTTTCCACATTCATTTTATATGATTTTCATTATTAATGTTTTTTTATCTGTATATGTTTTTCAAATGTCTGACTTCCTTTTGTCTGTATATGCTTCAGTCCTTCACTTATATATTTCTAGATGTTTGTAAAGTGGTATGTATATGTTCTATGTAAACAATGTTAAACTTATCCAATTTCATTTAAACTTAACTTTTTGGTATATTCCATGTTCTTAAATCTACATTTGAATAATGAACTAAATGTATGTAGGTTTTAGTGTATTGAAACATGATCAGGTCGTATTTTATTAAAAGTAATAAGAGGCTGTCCATGGACAAAGCAGGCAAATCGTATGATATGGAAGGCACATTGTAAAATTAATCTCACCTGTTTTTTGGTTCCAATGTAATGTTGACCTAATGTGTAAGTCTGAAAGAACAGTGATTTTTTTGTTTGAATATGCAAATACACAATATGCTTTCAAATATCCCTAACAAATTTATTACACTCAAACTGTTGCAGTAATCCATTTATCAACATCCATTTCTTAGAAAACACATGTTTGTGATATCAAATAGAGCAATTTTTCTTCATAACAAAATTTTGCATTTGCCTGGGATTTCTGCAACAGTTTGAGTGTAATAAATCATTGTAAATTACATAGTAAGCACTAAAATCTGTGGAATACAGGAGATAACTCTGCAAAATACATACAATTAAGTTGCATTGTTAAGGATATTTGAAAGCAAATTGTGAGTCATCCCCTTCTTTCAGTCTCATACATCAGGTCAAAATTACATTGGAACAAAAAAACCAAACTGTTGGGATTAATTTTAAGATGTGCCTCCATATCATTCAATTTGCCTGCTTTGTCCATGGACAGCCTCTTCATGTGTCAGACCATTTTTACCTTTATTCCCATTAGTATACTATGCATTTTCTATAATCTTAATTTTTAAAGTTTAAAATTATTCTATTTTTAATGAGAATAAAAATCGCCAATTTCTTCCATTTAACTGTTGGAACTATATTGCTTCTGTCCCAAAGAGCATTACTGTTGAAATAGATATCAAACACTAACATTATAAAACAACAATAATTACATTGTACCATTTTGATGATTAATGAATTCTCAAATAGATCGGACTAAAGCTTTTATCACCTATCATAATTATGTTGTTATATCAAATATGTATGAAACATTTCGTTCTATAGTTATTATATCTATATATCTGCTTTTCCATCTGTCATGCTTGTTGGTATTATTAGGCCATCTGTCTTGATTTTTTGGTAAATTAGGTTTAAACTTTAACCTATGGGCTCATTTATACTTCGTCATGCGATTGTCGATTACCTGAGATTAAAAGTTTAAACTTACTACGACAAGTATAAACACCCAGCGATTTTCGCGCGAGACATCGCAAGACATCGCGCGACGTCTCGTGACTGTCGCGCGTCACTCGCGCGACGATCACTTTGGAAGTATAAATGAGCCCTTTAAGATAATAATATTCAAAACTATGACATTATATTTAAACCAAAGACAGAACTGTACAAAAAATCTTTCACCTATTCTGAATCAGTTCTTTGGAATAACCTCCCATACTCTGTACGAAATGTTCCTAGCATTAGGGGTTTTAAAAGAAATATTAAAAGATATTTGTTAACACAGTAATTAATGTTTTTATTATGTTTTATATAAATATTATCATAACTATTGTTTGACTCAAATTATTGTAAACAATTGTAATTTTATATTTAGGTTGTATTTTTGTCACATGTCTGAATTTTGTATTTTTATTTTAATTATAGATGTGAAGGCCTCAGATAAGATTAGTTTGTTACTGTGTTACCCTCTTTAAATAAAGCATTACTATTATTATTATTATTAAGCTACATTCATTTTTGCACCATCAGTATTTCAAACTTTGTTGGAAAATAAATAAGTCATTTAAAGACCTTACCAAATTTTGAATAACATAAAATGGTATTAATAGCAATAACTACAAAATCTAAGATGTTGAAATTCATTAAAGATACAAATGTTCAAATTTTATAATCAAACAATGAAAATCTAGCATGTATATATTAAAAGTGAAGATTTTTTAAGAAATTCACATGATAATCAAGAAATTAAAGCACAAAGTTATGACAACAAGTATTCCCCATCACAGCCTTGTTAAGAATCAAGTCTGGTCGAAATGATCAAACTATGTAAAGGACTTTCAATAGACACTTACTATCAAATTTGGTTGCATTTGGTGGATTAAGGAGAAGATTTTTTAAAAATCCAATCAGTAACAAGAACTAATTAAGGCAGCAATGTTAGTAATTGGACCAGGACAAAACATAAAATTTTTGTAATGGACCTCCTATAAATGGTCCCTGTAATTGATTTCATTTGAGCTGGACTCTTCTGAGGAGAAAATGAAATTGTAAAAATTTCCACCAAATGCTGACCAAAGCTCACCTGGCCAAATGCAACATATCTGGATAATTTCATATATTCAGATTATTAGTAAACTATGAGACTATGTTTAGTCAAAAGCAGTTTCAATCAACTACAAAGCTGTCGCAATGATAAGGTCACTCTGAGAATGGAAGACTTGCAATTTTCATCACATACAATGCATTTCATTCAACTGAGTATTCAAATTTTTACCTTAAATAACTTATGCTTATATGTTTAATAACTGGTTATGACAATTAAATGTCAACATATTTAGCAAAACAATATCTCATGAAATTTTAAAACCTGATATACTTATGGAGGGCTTTTATTTGCTGAAATCAATGTAAATTTCTAAACAAGAATATACTCTTGAACACTAATGGGAAATTAAACTGAATATCTGCCAACCTTTCAAACCCAACAAATTCCTAACAAATTTAGTACTCTCAAACTGTTGCAGTAATTCATTTATCATCACCCATTTCTTAGAAAACAAAAGTTTGTGATATTAAATGAAGCTATTTTTCTTCAAATGAAAATTTTGCATGTGCCAACCACTGCCTGGGTTTTCTGAAACAGTTGCTAGAGAAATGGTAGGTAAAGTAAATTAAAAGCATTTTGGACTTTCTGAATAGAACTATATAATGGAAAACTACAACCTTGCTAAGACTTTGTTGAGATAATGTCAATAAATATGTTTTTCTGGTTTCTATTGTGATTCATTATTGTCTTTATATTGGGTTAGCTGTATCTATTGACTTGTCAAATCTTGGTTGACAATTCCTTTTTCTCATCTACCAGTAAAATCAAATCAACTGTTATTTTAAAGATATAATCCTATAAAGAATGTTAACAGAATAATGGAATGTTTTTATATTTATACCATGAAAAGAGAAATTATCAACTGACCATATAAACATTATTCAAGTATGAAAGCAAAAAGAGATAAAAACTTGCAACACAGACCACATTTGATTTTGTACTTCAGTTAAAGACACCATTCTTTTATTTTTTCTAAATCATTTAATTTTGAATTGACAATTTATGATAAAAATCAACATAATTAATTTGTCTCTCCTGACTCCAGCTTGCCTAGAAATGATTTGAACACAAAAATGGTAAAGTAACTACATACCAAATACAGTATGGCCAACTACTGTCAACTGGTTTAATTGTATTGAACTGACTTTATTATAAAACTGGTGAAAGGGTTTCAAGGTCAAAGGACCAAGACAGGTGTTGTGATCTTAGATGTGTCGTTGCTAAAGATATTGCAAACCAATTATACATTTAACACATTTATTTAAATTGGCCTGATAACAAATTCTGATATAATCTATATCAAGTCAGAGAACCATGGTCAAAGGGGCAGGACTCAGTAATTGTTTTGGATGGTATACTTTATGCCATTGACTCATTACACCTCCTTCTGGCTGACCAGAGTTTCATAAACGCAACTCAGCTGCCACAACCAGAAAGGCAACACTGTTGCCATCGCCCTGGTTGCAGACTACATAACAACCTTACATGCTAAATAATTGTTGTAAGTAACATACAAAATAATGTCAATAGAACCTTTGGGTTTTATATTGGAATGGACAACTATTACTGTTGATAAGTTTCTAAAATGACTTTTGTTTATGTTACAAATGTATATCATGATGGAGAATTCTGACCATAGTCTTCCACAGTACTATCAGGAGTATTAGAAAGTTCAGACAGTGTCTGGTTATTTACTGAATCAGTCAGAGTTGTGTCAGCTGTAGTGTTGGCTTCATCTATAGAATTCGTTTTACCCACAGTATCAATGCTGTCATTTCTTTGGCTTGTATCTGGAACAGGCAACTTGCTCAAACGCACAATTTCTAATGACATCGCTTCAAGATTCTGCAAAAATAAATAATACCAGCACAAATGAATTTAGTTAGCTAACACACATTTTTATATCTAAAGATATTCAACAGTTCTTAATTGCACAGCAATAAGTTAAAGGATTCAATTCAAATTTCTATGTTTTAACAAACTTATTCTGTCTGTCAACCTCTTATCCATTTAAAAAATCAGCTTGAAATTGTAAATACCAGATTTTCCTCCCAAAGCAATAAAATTTAACATGATTAAAAATCTGAAAACAAATATAAAAGACCCAAACTGAAACATATCTTTATTGGTAACAGCAGATCCTTTTTATAAAATGAATTACTGCTTCAGTTGGGAATATCCAAACTGACATTTTATCTCAATGGGATGTTTCATGCTCATCTGTAAATGTCAAATCTGGTATCAATATTGAACATAAGAAAACTGAAAGAGGTTTACTGTGGGTTCTCCTAAGAAAATAATCACTACATGATAAACAACTAAATTATACATTTATTTTGTACAGGACATTTTCAAATAACAAGTGATATAAGGCATTTAAAAATAAACTAGAGGCTCAGAAGGCTGAGCCTGTATCGCTCACCTGGAATTGAGACAAACAGAAACGAAATATGCCTATA
>JARWCS010012664.1:0-17126 GCA_034783895.1 Geukensia demissa
ATACTGTGTCCAACACATTACTGTGTCCAGCACATTATTGTGTCCAACAAAATACTGTGTCCACACTTAACCAAAGGTGCATTTGTTCACCTTTCACATGTCAACATACTGTGGTCGTATCATGCTGCACTTGGGAAGCACCTAAGTTTCAAAATGTCTTCTAAATCATAACACATTTTTTTACATGTATTACAAATTAATGAAAATGTCCTCAAGATAGGCCCAGTTGAAATAGTTTGCAGACCAGAGAATATTTAAAATTCCCAAATGTAATCATTCTCAACAGAAACATCTAGTTTCACAATCTTAGGTCATTTAAAATAAAATGGTACAATATGGCATTGTCAAGTGATCTTAAAGTGCTTAATTTTAGAATATTAGAAATCAAATGAGTCAGAATCAAATTACAGGTATTGCAAAATTACATGTTTCCACATCTATAAAAATAGGAGATAGTCTGATATTACATCAAGTATATACTGACTTATTTATTTACCCTATACACACAATTAAATGATTTTAGATTCTTTCCTGTTTTTACAATGTTAGTCAACCTGACGTCAATGAAGGTCTTGTGTCATTTAAATACTGTTTTTCTACCAATTGATTTCATTTATAACTGAATGAATAAATAGTATAATATATAAAGGCAAGGGAAAAACATGTTGTTGTTATTAGTAGGGAATTAGTACAATGCTGTAAAAATTGACATACAAAACTTCATATACACTCAGTTTAGCATTCTTATCTGGTAATTAATCCACTAGTTCTACTTTACTATAGTATCATTCTCTTCAGATGTTTAATCTTTAGTTTAATCTTGTTTTAATTATTCATAAAATTTGGATTCTCATGTGCTAATGAAGTCTCCATATTTTTTGCTTTTTATTTGACCTAAAAAATTTACTGTCATATTATGTCAGCCTCATTGTCTTTAGATAGAAAGGTGTCTGTTTAAGTTCTTTTCTATTATTTGGATCCATTTGAAATTTCAACACAATGATATCCAATATAAAATAGAGGTTTGGATTGTTTTTGGAAGATCTAGCCCCACCATTTTTGACTTAACTGGCCGAGAAGTCCATGTGAGCATTTGCCATCACTTTGCGTCTGTCATTTGTTGTCCATCTGTCATCCGTCTGCCAGCAATTACAAAAAAATCTCTAAAACTGATAAACTGATTGGACCTTGGATGGTCCTCTACCAAAATTGTGCCCAGCATCCCCCTACCACTTCTAAGATGGAAGCTGTTACTGAAAAAAGAAAAAGATGGTGGCCTTTTTAAAAAAAGAATCTTCTTTTCTGAAATTATTTAGCCAATTGCAACTAAACTTAAGTTGAACGTTTTTTACATTGTCTTCTACCAAAATTATATTAGGCATCCCTGTCCACCAACCAAGATGGCCACTCTTTATTTAATGTAGGACTATAAGTGAAGTTCACTTTGAAATCTTTTTTGTCTTAAACCTTGAGCCAATAGCAACAAAACTTTGGTAGAATGATTGTTATATGGTCCTCTAGCAAAATTATATCTGGCTTCCCCACCCACCAGCCCAAGAAAGTTGACACAGCCAAACTTAGTCTAACATGGAACCCTATGGGAAATTCACTGGAAAATCTTCTTGTCTGAAACTGTTCAGCTAATTGCAACCAAACTTTTGCAGAATGACCCATACATGGTCTTCTACCAAAATTGTGTCTGGCATCCCTGTCCAGCAGCCAAGATGGCTGACACAGTCACTTGAAAATCTTCTTGTCAGAAACTACTGATAATGCATGGTTTTTCTCTACCAAAATTGTGTCCAGCATCCCCCCTTGCAACCAAGAGGGCTACTGTTACTTTAAATAGAAAGGGGTTGGAATGTTTTAAATATCTTCTTGTCTGTAACAACTTACCTTTGTGGAATGGTCATTAGAAGTTCTTCTACCATAATCATGTCTGGCATTCTCACCAGAGAACCAAAACTGCTGCCACAGTCTTACTGAATTTAGGGTAAGGACCATATTAGAAAGATTGTTGGAATGTTCTTCTTCCTGATTCATGTTAGGCATTCCTGCATGACAACTCAGTTTAGTGCCACAGCTAAAGTTGTTGTAAAATAAGACTCTTAGGAAAATTCACTTTAAATCTTCTTATGTAAAACTACTGATCCAATTGTCCAATACCCAAATTTTGTAAAACATTCATTCTTGGTAAAGATTAGTGAGGAGTTTCTGCCAGGTGAGCAATACAGGCTTCTGGTAGCCTCTGGTTTAAGGAGAGGCAAAATGGGGATTTTTTTACTTTCAAATATAAGTTATCTATTTTCTGATTTGATAGGTTTTATTTTTGCTTTGTTTTCTCCATGACAAAGCCATCATAACAAGCCATGGTGCCAAGACTGTTATTGAGCTATTTCAGGCTCTAATTTTCAAAATATTATTTCTCATCCCAATTTGATGTTTTTTTTTCAAATGATTCCTGATGATAATTTCAACAAAAGTTACAATAAGCATTTTTTATATAAGGTTTATAAGAAATATAAAAGGGATCAAAAGGTAACTTTGCAGGAGGTGAGAAATGTTTTGTTTTCATTCAATTATGATGGGGTTTTTGCAATATATTCTGCTCCATAAGAGCTTTTGGAAGTATGTCAATGGGGTCAAAGTGGAGGGGAAATTCTTTTTTTTATTATATGGAAAAATCATTCCTTATGAACAATGCACCAGTTTTGAGGAAAATGGAGGTCAAAATGATCATTGATCCAGTCATGTTTCTGTGTACACCACTTTACTGTGTCCAGCACATCACTGTGTCCAGACCATTACTCTGTCCAGCACATTGTTATGTTCATATACTTACCAAAATGTTCATGTGTTCACCTTTCACATGTCAATGTGCCATGGTCATATCATTTGTTTTGTTGTGGTTTATTTTAATATGAGTTTTCTTTTGACTTGAGATGATTAACCAACATTATTCCATGCATTTTTCTTAAAACTGGAGATGATTTTTTGGAATACTACTTCAGTATGGAATTATTAGATCTGTGCTACTCACCATAGAAAACATTCTTTATGTACTAAATCTGTGAAGTTTACTAAAACAAACCTCCTGAAAATGGCCGGGTCTTTGTAGAATTCTATTGAGAATAAAGAGGAACTGATTATGTTCTCTGTATAAAAGTATTTTTCAAAATATCACCAGATGGGTTAAGTAGCACCCCCAGTGTGTGCTTTTGACAGCTCTTTTGTATGAAGTCTAGTGTCTGTCATACATACCTGTACTTTATTTTAAAACAGAAAATACTTTATTTTTTAAACAGAAACTACTTTATTTTAAAAGAGAATTAAACTACTCCCCCATTTGATATCTGATTTTATAGTATATTTTTATTGTAAAAATTTTCAGCCCATTAATCTTAAGAAGACTAGATTTTTGTAGTAGTGTGATTGATTAAAAGGAAATAAACAGATGTGGATTTTAATCATTTTATACAGGAACTTTTCCTCATCTGAAAGCGAAAGTAAAAAAAAGTGTCCTTCCTGTTTTCTATTTCTGAGGAAATTCAAAGAGGAAACCAATATGGTTTATCGTCACCTATGACTTTTGTTCTTTTCTGGAGTTAAATGTTTCTGTTTCATATGGTAAAATTGGAATATATGACAAGAGGGAATATTTCTCATTCCCTATTGTAAATTTTCCCTTTCTTGACAAGGAGGTCCCTTGGCTCCTTTATATGATGTATTTATTTCTCAATAATGTCCTTTTTGCCTGTGTATGCAGCAATATTTTAGATTTTTTTAATGTAATCTTTGTATAACCAGCAAATTAATAAATCAAGGATTTAGTTACCATAAAGTGGTTAAAATATTTGCCTCCAAATTCTATCATAAATATGATGATATAATTGTAAAGTGTGGTTGGACTTGCAGAAAAATAATAAAATTGAGATTTCATACCCCAACTTCTATGAAATGTGGTAAATAAAGGTCGTATTCAGTGATATGTAACAAATGCATGGCAGTAATAAAAAGAGACAGTCCCACATCAAAAGGTGAGCTTAGGAGATGGTGGCTGCTTTCACTCTCTTTATATAGGGTTTAAAGAAGCTTGAAATATGATTTTACAGGAGGTGTTTTACCCCAGTCTGTATTTGTCTGTCTATATGTCTTATAATTTTCGTCAAAGGTTGGATAAATTTGATATTTAGTCTGAAGCATTATCAAGGTTAGTTGTCTCCCCTTTTCAGGCTCATGATATGTCTACTTTCTGTTTGCTGAGATGGGGGCATCCATGTCCCATTGACACATTTACTCTATGTTCCTAAGATTTTTATTGGATTTTTTCATTGGATTCCTGTCAGTTAGTGCTTTCAGAGTTTTGCTATCTCTTATTGTTTTTGAGATAATTTGGGTCAAAATTTTTTTAATGATGCATTTCAGCTGATCTTTAAATTTTGATATTGTTCAGTTATTCATCTGATTTAAATGGGGTTTGATTTAACTGATTCCTTTTTAAAATAAAACAAATCTCACTAAGCAATTTTTGTAACATTGGCCTTTTTTATTGAAAAGCAGGCAAAGTGGCTAAAAATGTGGTTTGGTAGGGGCTGAGAAATTTTTATTTTTCATCTATTTTTGATGTTTTTTTATTTGAGAGCTTAGTAATATGGCAACAGATTTTATTCATCTTTGAATCTTTCAATCTTGGAGTCCATAATAATTGGAAGGGGGGAGTTGCACTTTACATATCAGCACAAAGTTCTTTATGCAAGAGGTTGTCTGTAATGACAGTCATAATGTTAAACAGGACATGGCAAATTTTTGTTCATTTGGGTTTCAGATTTATTGATCAGTATCTTCCAGCTAAGCCATGATAAGCTCTTAGGGCACATTGATGCATAAAATTGCTGATCTCATGCTGTGGCCCAGTAAATTAACAAGCACCTGTTTCATCAAAGGCTAATTGGTTGAAGTGTCAACAATTAAGTCTATATTTACACAACACAACAAAAGACAAGTTTATTTGCTAAATAGTTAATAAAATATTGATCATTATTTTTACACTGCAAAGGAAATTGATAATTACTGCTGTATTATTCTGGAAAAAAGAATGGTTGTGTAGTTCCAAAAAGAATAATTGTTAAATGCATTCAGCTGAGGAGATATCCAGAAAGGAAATTGTAACCATAACAACCAACCTCTATTAAATTGATGCTGAAACCTTTCATGAATAACCTACATGCTTTTTACAGCTTCCATTATGGTATGACTCCAGTTCATCATTGAAGACCATAATGGGACCTGTAGAAGTTTGGCTGTTATTTGGTGGATGGCTGTCTCATCAACAATCATACCACATCTCCTATTTTTATATGATAAAGAATAAGGTTGTTATAAATTTTCTGAGCTCAGATTCTATCTTGGTCTCATACACTGACCAATAGATCATATCACTTAAACTTGTGTTACCTTGGCTTTGTTTGGACAACTATTGAGCGTGGACTAGAAACTAAATTCACAGTACTTAATAAAATCAGAGCTTAAGTTATAAAACTCTTTGGCCTGGGTTATCACCAAACAGTAAAGTCCATGATAAACTGATATGGCTTAATGGTTAATTGCGAAAACAGCAAAAATCTAATTACCTTGGAATTATATGTGAAGAGCTTTATACAGATAGATTACAGGGACTGAAGGTTTTTATGGTACCAGATAATATTTAGTTAACATCCCTATTTGTTCTCTTTTCAGAACTTGAGTGGTTTTAGGTTAAAAGAAAATCAATTAACCTTACATTTCGTTTAAGATTAGATGTTTATCAAGGATTTTGGTCAATAGGGAACTGACCATTTTCTCCAATAACTTATAGAAAGTCACATCATTTAAGAATATTTTTTTTTTCATTTTGTGGATTGATGAGAGAGCATGGTTACTGCCCTAAAGGTACCATGCCTGTTGACAAGTGCTAGAAATTAGTGTTCAAGAGTTCTACTCCTTTTTTATGTGCTGCAAATATTTGAATTTTAACAATGAAATAAAAAATTGGCAAGATCCCAAAAAATCTTATTTTATTACTTTAATCAAACACAAAGACAAATCTGTGACCACAATTCCTGACTTGGGGCAACATGAGACGTGGGGGTAAACTCGTTTAGTGGGTACCCAACCCTCCCCCAACAAGTGGTCAAAGGAAAAAAATTATTTCTTTTTGGTTCATTGATTGTCCTTGTTTATAGGTATGACATAATAAAATCTCAGAAAATAATTGGTTCATTGATTGTCCTTGTTTATAGGTATGACATAATAAAATCTCAGAAAATAATTGGTTCGTTGATTGTCCTTGTTTATAAGTATGACATAATGAAATCTCAGAAAATAATTGAAACATAAAACGGCAGCTGTCAAAGGAAATGTTTGATAATTGATCAATCAGAAAATTACTCACTATTACCAATAGGAGATTGCTGTTTATAACATTGTCACTATGAAATGGAATAATAGTTCCTAGACTGTGTTGAGGAAGAGAAGTTTTATTTGTTTGTAAAGTTATATATTATCATGATCTTCTTTACAAGATCAATTATATCTGTCGAGATGGATATGAGAGGTCAAGTAAAGATGACCAAGGAGGTTTTATGAGAAGGAGAGTGCACACTCTGCTTGAATGAAATCACCGAGGAAGTAAATTTATCAAGGGATAATGATTAAACGTGATTTTTATCGGTGATGGTTCCTCAAAGTAAAGGTACAACTGTCCTTACTACACAAGTTACAGGTGTGCCTTTTTGCTTAACAATTTAGGGTACCAAATTTGAGTCATAGTAGTCCAACAACGGTTAAAAACGACTGAAAAATAATAAAGTTATGCGACTATACAGAAATTAAAGTAGGAAATATTTATTAAACAGCACCTTGTTTTAAATAACTATTCCTATGCTACTGTAAAGTCCTGACGATGAGAATCTTAAAGTAACATCTTCAATAGTAGACAAATCAGTGGTATGATTCATTATGGCAACCGGAGCGAAGTAGAAGAGAATTTATCGAGAATTCAGACTTATCATAGGTTACAATGGAAGAGACAAATAATAAATCATTTGAATGAATTCTTATTATTATTTCAGTTTTGTTTACTTAGTTATTAAACATATACATATTTCACAAATTCATTTAAACCTTAATTTTGATAGCATAATCGGGTATTTAGTTCACTGTCCCATTAACATTTTGTATGGTCGCCATATATATATGTGTTTCTGCAATGATCATATTGTTCCTTGTAGACAATAAATATGTATATATGGTTTTTAATCCCAGATATATACAGTCTTCAGTCAAAAGTATTCGAAACTTGCAAAATAACCCTATTATTTCAATCAAATTTAGATTTTTTTGAAAAATTAATGCACAACCATTTCTTGGTCATTTTTTATAAATTGTATGCCATCAAATGCAGAATTTCAAATGGTTTATTTGTTTATTTTGCTGTAAATATGTTATGAGTAAGTTGAATTTTCTCACAAGTTGAACACAAAACAAAACTTAAGTCAAAATATTCACTGTATAATTCAGCAATAAATAACAAAAACTAAAATTTCATCTTCAAATCACTGCCTTTCAGAAATGTACTAATAGAATGTAATAATCAAATAAAGAAATAAACTTGAAGAAATTCTGCATTTGCTGGTTCAAGATTTTAAAAAATATACCAAGAAATGGCAGCACAATAATTTTTTGAAAAATTCTAGTTTTGGTTGAAACAAAAGGGAAAATTTACAAGTTCCAAATACTTTTGACTGAAGACTGTATATGTAATTAGAAATGTACAATAATTGAAAAAAAAAATAAAATAGAAAGTAGAATATAAACTAATGCCAGGTGCACCACTACATGGGTGAAATTTTTTTTAAACATTTCTACTGGTACCAGAAGTATACTTGAAAGTTTTTCAACATACAAGAAACCAGTCATTGTGTATATAGTTTACCTGACCAGTGCCGCACCTAGCATTAGTTGATATAGATAGAGAAAGGTATAAAATGACCGAAGTATCAGTTAATTCATTGGAATTCCGAAAATGATGTTCAAAGAGTTATACAACAAGCAAATGCTAAAAAATCTGTATAAAACCCGTTTCAAGCATTATTTCTTTGATCTGGTTGAATTGAGTCGTTTATATTTCAGTTGACGACTTAAATTGGGGTATTTGTACTGTGTGTTTTAAGATTTACGAGAAATCAGGTCCTTTCGTTTAATCTCGGAAATGTAATTGGACATTATGGTGGTTGTCGTTCTGTCATAATTCACACCCACTTATCGAAAAGGCGGTAACATTTAATGTGTAATTAGCGTCTCTTGTGCACTCTCCTTCTCAATATAACCTCCTTGAGATGACCAACGATAATCTGTTTATTGCTAGATTTCCATGTAATGTCACACTGAGGTCGTCTTCCGTATGATGTCAAAGAACAATGGAATCATCGATATTTCTTCATATCAGCGTAGTCACCTGATAATAGAATAGCCAGTTAGATCAAAGGAAAAAAACATAATATACTTACCATTAAAATATATTTTTATTCCAGTTTATTTTACTTCTCTCAAGGGCACCTGAATTGGCAATAATATAATAAATTGATTGTTTGTTGTTTGTGAGAGAAAAACAAGTATAAACCCAGATTGGTAATGAAAAATATTTACACAAAAAATCGTTATAATTTATGCAGGATGTATTGACTACAAAATGTATTGACCATCCATATTCTATATTTTGTAATTAAGGCACTCCTTGATCTTGAAAATAGTAAATAATAAATATACATTGTTTTAGAAATATTTGTTAAATTTTAATGTGGCAGATTCTCTCTTCCCAGAAATTTAATATTTGTTTTTTGTCTATAAATAAAGACATGGAAGAAATTTTTTTCACTAAAATTATTGAAGTAGAAAGTATCATGGGACACACATTTGCTAATTTGACTGAGCAGTTCACAGTATTACAAAGCATTACATGTAATAGACTATAAATTAGCAAATAATCAGAAGTGAGGGGTGAGCTCGTACTCAGGGGTCAACAACTTTTGACTGCTGCTGGAGGAAAAAAATTAGCTTTTAAGAGAGGCTCACAAAAATTTTGTGGACAAATTATGTTATTGGCATGTCCATGTTGTCCATAGACTGTAAGGTTTCTGTTGAATAAGTTTTGTTCTGTTATTTGGATCCATTTGAAATTTTAACAAAATGGTATCCAAAAATGATAAATAGGAGATATGGCATGATTGTCCATGAGACAGCCATCCACCAAATAACAATCAAATCTAAACTTCTACAGACCCCATGTCCCTTATGTCCACTTCCTGTTTGCTGGAGCGCTGGCATCTGTGTAGATGAACACATTTTCTCAATGTTTTTTATTCATCTGAATAAGAGTTTTCAGTAGTGTGTCAACAGATTTTCTCAATCTCTCACTGTTTTCCAGATATAATGGGTCAAAGTTTGGCAAAAAATGCATGATTGCATGATATGAAAAATTGTTATTTTTTGTCCGATTTTGATGTTTTTTTTATTTCCTTTGTCTCAATGAGAGCTTTCATGAGTATGTCTCCATCTCTTACCATTATCAAGGTAAAAGAGGCTTAAGTGGGCACAACAAATCATCTATTTTGATTGAATAGAAGAAATGGATGATTTTAGTTTAAAATTGGTTGTCATAGCTACATTAAAATATATATGCATAGGGAATATATGACCATTTAATGTAGGCCACATTACATGTGAGATATGGCCAAAAATTTTATGTGTGTTTACTGAAACATCCTGAAATAAAATACAGTTGGTAGATCAGTATTTTTTTTTTTTTTTGCATTTTAGTGTAATTGTGATTATTATTTTTATTTAACTGTTCTAAATAGCTTATTCTATTTGAATAGAGACTTGCCTCAACCAAGTAACCTATTTGAAAGTAGAATCACTCACTAAATTTAGACTGCTTCACAAAATAGAACCAACATTTCCAGAAGTGATAATTTTTTGTCATAAGAAATGTTAGGGTTTATCAGGTGACAGTAAACACACATACATTTTTTTTGGCCTCTAAATTACTCTCATATAATAGACTTTTTAAATTTTCTGTGGAGTTGATTTCAGATGTTCTAGAAAAGTCAGCAACTTCAGTTCTTTTTTGTGTAATGTTTGGGGTGCATGGCTTTCTTAAAAAACAGTTTAAGTTCTGCTGTCATTTGGTGGGTGGCTGTCTCAAGGACAATCATGCCACAACTCCTATTTTTATATATCAGAAAACAGACACACAAATGAATCTCTCATATTTATTACAGAAAATGTAACTATTAAGACACACCATTAGAAAATATCACAGATAGGTAAATGTTTAACATTTTTACAATAATAAACACAAAATGTATGAAAATGTAACCAAGCAACATGATACATCTTATTTGACCATAATTATAAATAAATCTGTGTTTACAGTTAGTAGTTGAAATATAGGGATCCAGCTGAATGTACCATATTCCACATATTAAGCTCCCCTGCTGCTATAAGTGGCCCCCTCATATTAGTTTTGGTTGTAATCCTTTATCACCCCCTCAAACTCCAAGTATTATAAAATCAAAGAACAGAAAATTCATTGAGAAAGCATCAGTTCGATGTCCAGGGACATTTAATGTAAGGTAGGGAAACAAATTATTCATTTCTAAACTATGGAAACAAAAAATACTTTGAACCGGCTTTAAAAGAATTCTGGATTTTTCCAATTGTAATGAGGGCCCCATGGTTCAATTTTCTTAGGCGCCATGGGGGATTTATACGAAGAATATGGTAATATGTGTTACACACAATCACAGACCTCTAATTCTGGGTAAGAAAAAAATCATTGAACACATCAGGGTAATCATTAAATTTTGATTGGTGTAAAGGTACACATGTGACTTAAAATTTGATGTTTTATAACTAGTGAAGCACAAAATCCAAGACAGTGTGTGCTTCCATACAAAAATATGCCTAATTGGCTGTGTACAATATTCTTTCAAAATTATATTCATTTTAGAAATGATTGTCAGGTTTTTTACCAGAAGAATTGTAATTAATATAAGGTTTGTACATATTGCTGACATTCAACTGTTTACAGTATCAAAGTTCTCTTTAACTCAAGTTTTTAGTTGATTCTAAATAATGTCTACACATTAAAGGAAAGAAAATAAAAAATAGAATAATAGCCTTTTTCTCTTGAAATTCTGACTTTGATTGGGATTAGCCAATAAGAGTTTGTTTTAAAGGATGATACTTTTTGTTTTGTTTAGTTTTAATATTATCAACAAACAACTTTCATTGAATGTTTTAGTTTATGAAGTTTTATTTAACAGAAAAAGATTGATAGTACTGTTCAAATTTTTCTTTATCAAAATATTTGATGGAAACTATGATAGTGTCAAGAAGCTTCTTAAGTTACGTTAATTTTATACTACAATGGGTCAGACATTTTATTTCCTGTTTTTAAAGATTTTATACATATATTCAAGATAGTTTGTTTGTATTATTGTATATGGAAGAAATATATATTTGAGTGACTCTGTTAGACTGTCATGGTAATCATATCAATTTTCACACATTGAAATAAAACAACTATTAAAATATCACAAGTAATGGAATGAAAAATAAAAACATACACCAGCATCAAAGTAGCACTATTTTCTAATTTTAAATGAATGGATGGGTTGAACTGTAATATAAAAAGAAATGTGTTTTACATACTATATAAGATCTGCCTTATCTATATAGAATAAAATTCAATAAAAAAAAAAAAAATTCAGAAGATAACACTTTATATAGGTCATTCAGAGATTCAGAGGGGTTTAGTACAGATAGGTCATTCAGAATTGTTTCCATTAATTTGGATGTAATGTATAGTCGTTTTACCAGAAACATATAATACAAGAAATTGGCACATGTTTTCATGTAGCCCTGTGATAAAGTTGTACATAATATTTTATTTCTAAATAAATCATATCTTTAAAATGACAAGATATCTCAACAATTCTTTTTATTCAACAAGTGGAAGCTGGTATCATATTTAAACAATAAACTTGTCATTTAAAAAGTTGCTTGTCTCTTGTAGAGTATGTCTCTGGTTTGTGATAGCACCTGATCTTCATACACTTTAGTTTTATGTGTAATGTTTTGTTTACTGTCTTTCGTTAGTCTCATGACTGAAAGATTCCCGTCTGCTCCTTTGGTAGACTTTGGACAAAAGTATTCAGATGACTGTAAAATTCTGTTATTTTATGTATAGTGACTGAATTTCAAACAACTACCATGAAGTCATTAGTAATTGGCTTTTCATGATATAAACACAGTTGAACTCAGATGTGTCTGCAGTTTCTATCCATCATTTTGAAATAAATAGCTTCACATATTTATCTTTAATCCAGGAGTTTAAACACACTGTAAAATTAAAATAGGGGAGTCTTATTTAAATCATTGGTACTTGAAAACACTGTATCAAAAAGCAATGAGATATTGATTTAATTTTTCATCTAACTAAAATCTTCACAATTACTCTTTGAAATAATTTAGTTTTATATGAAATAATAGGGAATATTACATCTGTTTGAATACTTTAGTCCACTGTCTGTGTTGAAAATAATTTTTTTCAGTGTTTGTTCAATGTATCTTCAATTTTTTTAGAAGAATTTCAAAATTCTTAAACAAACCAGCAAAAATATCTCTTCACCATCAGCGCTAAAACAACATTTTTCTTAATTGAAAAAAAAGCGTTGGACAAATAGTAAAAAACTGTAAATAAAAAGTTTCAGATTCTTACATGGACATTTATATTGATATTAATACCTGGATCATTTGTTTTTGAGATGTGACCCGATTAATCATAAAACTATTTATTTATACAAAAAAAAGTTTGTATCACAGCTAGGATTAAAACAACAAATTATTACCCTAAATATCTAACTCATAGACTGGCTATCAACATCTACAAAATACGCTGATGATTGATACGTTGTTTTACCATCAAGTTCCAGAGATTGTCGTTTTCTGATTATATTTTTGAAAGCTTTTCTAAAGTCTCGCCTGAATATTCCATAGATGAGCGGATTCACAACACTAGAAGCAAAAGCAAACAAGCTTGCTGTGGAGTTAATTGCTCCTGGTATAATAGGTTCCGTAACACACACTTTGATCAGTTTTGTCACACTAAATGGTGTCATAAATATGAAATACGCGGCCACCACTATAAGTAAGCTGCGGATGGTTTTAGCACTGGCACTTTGTTTTTTTACTTTCTTTCTCTCGTCTCTATTTTTTGTTGTTTGCATTGTTACTGCCCAGATTTTCATTTTCTTTTTGGCCTCTCTTAAAATTTTAACATAGTTACATGCCAATATTATTCCTGGACCTAGAAAACACACTATGAATGCCACTATAACATAGTAGACGGCACTATCACCCTCCTTTTGCCACTGGATGGCACATGTTATTTCCCAGTAGTCATATTCTATCCAATCCTCAATCACAGGTACCATTGAAAATATGATTCCTTGCAGCCATGTTTCTGCAATGAAAATTCCTATAATTTTTCCTGTAATTCTGTCAATATATGTAAGTGGAAAAATGATGGCTTGAAATCTATCTATACTTACGAAACATAATGTCATCATGGAAACAATTATAAGGCAATAGTTGGCTGCACAAATTAAGTTACATAACATCGCAGGTACTGTATGAAAGTCCATTACCAGAGATATGAAGGTAGCCGACATGACAGTTAAACCATTTAGCATGTCAGTTACAGCTAAGTTGATCACTAAATAATTAGACTTTTCCTCTCGCAATGAAGGAGTTTTTACTATTGCTAAGACCACCAGAATATTTCCACCGACTGACAGAAATATAAATATTATCATAATACAAGCCAGTACTGCGATGGTTGGTGTTCCTCGGTCGTCACCATCAAAAATAGTCAGGTTACTCATTATGGCTGATATTAAACAATCAATTTATATAATAATTCCAATGTTCTAGTTTTTTTAATCACTGGAATTTTTTTGCGGACACAATGTATACTTTCACTTTTCAGCGACTGTTCTGTTAAAGATTTTCAGTATTGTGTGACAAGGGCACATTAAATTCCTGAAGACAAAAATCCATTTCCTGTACAATAAAACTCTATCCTGTCTTCTGCTAGTTCATTGCAGTCTTCATTAACTTTATATTCTTTTTTGGTAATTGGTTGAATTAGCTTCCTTTTCTACATTTTGTTTTCCTGAGCGGATTTAACATTTTGCACAAATTTCAGTATTGATATATTTCTGTTATTTATTCGCCTCTGTAAAAAGTTTATTCAACCATGATATAATTTTATTACTTTATCCATTCATCTTCCTAATAATGTTCCTGGTTTAGGCCTTTTTATACGAAACCCCTGAACTAAAACAACACTTCTTGTCTGACTAGGTGTAATCTGTTTACACTTTCTGATATTATTTTTAAATTTGAATTTTTAAGGAAGTATTTTCTTTATAAAGTCTCTATTTAGATAGATTTTCTGTGATAATGATATATAGTACAAAAACAATAATTGAAATATATTTATCCCGCTGAATTAAATGACCATTTTTCAAGTATATCCAATAATTTCTCATTAACATTTATATTATTGATAGAGAATGTCTTCATTCACATGCTCCTTGTAAAAATAATTCCTGTCAGAGTTGTTTACAGATAAGTTTTCTCTGTCCGATTTATTATAATCCAAATGTCAATCAACTTATAGTAAGGATGTGTCGATTCCGTTCATATTGACAATCCCCACCAGAGATTTTTGTCCATGACAAAAGCCTGAAAAAGACAATATGAACATCAATAGAGTTGTTTGTATAGATTGTTAACGCCTATCTGAATCTATTATATTCTCTCTATGCATTTGGTTGTGATGGAAATTACATTTATTGAACATGTTCAACAATTAATTTTTTTGTTAAAGACTTTGTTTTACAGGAAACTGGATAAATTATTTATAATTAAAAGTACTTAGAAATCGCTCACCTGAAACACGATAAAAGGTAGTGTTTGTAGGCGAAATATTCCAATAAATAGTTGGGTTCTGTACATGTAGTATTGAAGTAAATTTCTTATTTTCTCAGTTTATTTCTATTACAACCATTATATAGGTGATGTGTTGGTGTTCTTGATTTAAGTTCATTTGCTTCTGATGAATTGATAGGGTAATAGAAGTTACTAAGACAAGTCATGTTTACTGTATATTTTGTTTTTATTACCAAAACTGCAAATGTCACTAATTTATATAAAATACAAAATTACCATTAATTAATATGGTGAATTTTTATATGCTGTATGAACATTTCTAAGAATAAGTACTACATAGTACACCTTAGAATTCTACAATATCCATGGAAACTGATCCACCCTTTTAAAATCTTATTTCGACAACTTTAATCTTTACATATGCAGGCTAAAAAAGTAAACATGATTTGACATTCAGAAAAAGAAAAATAAACTGTGAAGGCTTAATTCTCAAGGATATAATTATGTAGACTGAAACTTAACAAGAATTCCTGAAATTGATTCTTCAGCTGTTTTCCAGACCTTAGTACCTATACCTACTTATCTTAATAATTTAATGGATCAATCAAAATCACTCTTGTAAAATCGTCAGTGACTTTCTGAGGATCCATCTGGGCATGTAATATACTTGTCAATAGGTTTCATTCACACTTTCTGTAAGTCCACCTTACGAGTGGAAAAGAAATTCATGGTTGACATAAAAAAGTACTCCATTTCCGATATAAGTTTTACCATACTTATGAGGTGTTAAAAACTAATATAGGACAATAACATAATGGGTGTCACAAGTGTAGCAGGAGATGCTGACCCTTCCGAGCCTAACTCTGTTTTTGTAGGATTTTTTAAAACTTTATCTTGTGAAGTTTCCTGTGAAATGTTTGGTGGGTTATTGTTTTCTTTCTTTCGGCCATGGTGTTTGTCTCCTGATTTCTGATTTTTGTTTGTCCCATTTTTATCTTCAAATTCTTTTTGAATCCATACTGGATAAAGAAAACTCCTAAATAATGTATTTTCAATTGTTAAGGAATATTATTCAAACCATTTATATTTATATTTCTGTCTTCAGTTGTATAATTGTTCATTCTCTAATTCTTGGTTTTCATATAAAAGTAGGAGATGTGGCATGCCTCTCAACTGGTTTTGAATAAAAGTGATTATCACCCCACATGCAATCATAATTGATGTCAAACATAGTTAGGACTTAGATTAACAGCAACACTATTGACAAAGTCTTCCTATGAGACAAACTTAAAAATATCTTAAAATTTTAAAGTCAAGACTAATGGAGTTTTGTATTACAAGTCAGTTTTTTAAATATGTTTGAAAAGAGAAGGCTTTCACAAAGATCAAGAAAATCTTCAAGCACTTTAACATGCTTAAAATGACAATGGATTGTCAAATATAATTCATTGTATTTGTCCTAATCAGATAGACAACACAAAAATCTACCATTTTGTAACAGGTACACATCGGTTTCAACAAACATTGAAATGTGCAGAGATATTGACAATTTTGATTTATTTTGATGTTATCAAATGTTATATAAAAATCAAGTGACTATGAAAATTTTTTTATTTTATTTAATGAAATTGAATACCTGCAAAAACATGTAGAGACAAGCCAGATTTGTCCCTATATAACTCCTATTAAACCACCTTTTTGTAAGCATTCTAGTCTGATGCGACAATGTTTGATGAGGTCATCAAATCCATGTTTGATGCCGTAGGGGAAATTGTGCAAGGACGGATATTTATCCAATATTTTAGATTTTCAGATTGAATCTAATTTTATTCATTTGTGTTAGAAAAGAGTTTATAGTATTTGATAAAATAAAAAAAATAGGAGATGTGGTGTGATTATCCATGAAACAGCCATCCACCATATCACAGTCCAACTTCTACAGGTCACTTAATAGGGTTTGATGGTTGCTCGCTCAGCTAACATGCGTCAAGTAAAGGAGTAGGTACGTTAAGCCCCATATTTGGCCCAAATTTTAGATTTTGTGACACAATAATAAGTTGTTGTGA
>JARWCS010012772.1:0-17121 GCA_034783895.1 Geukensia demissa
GGGAAATAAGACTTTAGGATTGTTGCCTGACGCTGCAAGAGCCTTTTCGTGTTAATATTTAAAGTGATAGAACAATTTAATGATGTCAGATTTAATTTTGCTCCCCTATTACGTTCGATGCTGTCTTCCAGTTCTTTTCTCATCTGTGGATTCATCTTTGTTCGAAATTATTTTTCGTAGTTTTAGCTATCAACCGGAAAAAGAATTATAGCTTTAGCTTCAGTTTTTAGATTAGTATTGTACCTTCCTTTTTTCTTTCATTTCGTTTTTGTTTGGCCATGGTCTTGTCTGTCTTCTGATTTAACGATTCCCTTCTGCCCCTTTAGTTTCTTCAATTTCTTTTCATATAACTATGAGTATATTCGAAATGACATTTTTTTCACAAAAATGCATTATTTGTAAACTGATTTGACGAAGAGTTATAATTGAACAAAAAAGAAATCAATTATAACTCGATAATATAGAGGCAGGGTGTCCGGATGTTCTAGGTAGTTGATTAAAATTTACCTGCAGTTAATTTTAACTTACCTGTAGAGTTAGCCCATCACCTATACGGCGTGAGTTGGAGCCTGACTTTTGAACATACAATGATAATGTTTTACATTTACCTGCCCAAGCTCGATAGTTCTCTCCCAGCATTCCGGCTACCTCCACCAGTAAAACTGACCGCCGCGATATGACTGAAATATTATTGAAAGTGGCATTAAACCATATAAAAATCAATAATTCCAAATAATTAAGTGTTTTTGTTATTTGACAATTTCTTTATGTATGTGTCAAGCTGCATAAGTGTTTTTATTATTTTTGCTACTAGGTGGTTTAATATTATCTACACAAAAAAACATCGTCGAAATGAAGCCACAGAAAGTTACCGGCTTTATTGCTACTCAGAGAAACATCGTCGAAATATATCTACAAAAAACTACTGGCTTAATAACTTCTCAGAAAAACATCGTCGAAACAAAGGCAAAGACAACTACCGGCTATAATACCACTAAGAAAATAACCAGCGATGAAAATGTGCGAACAAGTACAGTTATGCCACAGGAAAATACTAGCTTTGTTACTTCTCAGAGAAACGACGTCGATACAAAGGCAAAGACAACTTCCGGCTACAATACTACTAAGAAAATAACCAGCGATGAAAATGTGCGAACAACTACAGTTATGCCACAGGAAACTACTAGCTTTGTTACTTCTCAGAGAAACGACGTCGATACAAATGCAAAGACAACTTCCGGCTATGATACTACTGAGAGAAAAATCATCATTGGAACTATACAAACAACGACCGTTTTTCACAATTCTCACGACACCATTATTGATGCAAAGGCACAAACAACTGCTGGCTGTTTTGTTTCGCCGAAAAACACAGCTGACTCAAATGAAAATAATACAACTACTGGAATTAATTCTAAAGAACGAAACATCATGTGCTTTTCCTATATTCAGATAGGTAATGCCAGTTTCTTTTAAATCTTCTAAGTTTCTGACAGACAATAAAACTTATGGTAAATGGCATGACTTTTCTTGCTGCATTGAAACTGTATCCATATTGTTGATTAGCGTGATGGATAAAAATCAATCAAAAAGACTACAGCTCAAACTAACGAATTATCTTAGGTATTTAAATTTTTTTTCACATGTAAGAAAAATTAGGTCACATGGCCAAAACTGAGAGCAGACTAACATGGGAAAAGTATTATGAAAAACCTATTCTCTTTGGTCTATCTGTCTCCATAATTTGTTAATCAAATATTTCGACCCATTTAAATATGCATAACATATGAGTATGATTAACACCAAGGGATCAAACCAATGAAACACTGATCAACAAAAAGAATTAAACCACTTGCTGCTCAATATATCTCATTAATATTTTCATGTTTAGCAGGTAGTCTTAATTTTGAGTGCATTAAATAATTGAATCTCATGTTAATTAAACCCATCTTATAGTATTTATGGCCAACTAAATAAACTGAATATGCTTGAATCAATGCAAGAGATGAAAAGTGCACAGTCCAAAGAGACACGAAAATTTAAAATAAAACTTAAAGAAATAAACGGAAACAAAAGGAATGAATGCTTGGATTCCACAAACTCCTTTACGAAACAGGAGTGGGATCAGATTCTCCGAAAGGGTAAGCATCCCCTGTGTCGAGGTTGCGTGGGACACTCGTCGTGATTTATGATTTGTAGAACTGATTTAAAATCGCAGATCTTTTTAAATATAGAAACAATACTCATTTCTTGGATGAAAATTGTAAAAGAAGGATTTAAGTTACACCCTTTTGGTTTATTCCTGTTGGGGATGTGGCTGACTCTTATGGTCTCAATCATTGACATTAACTTGTCTTTATCGCCGTAAGCCATCAACAATATGGTATGTTGTAACAAATGTTTGAATCTCAATCCAAGTACGACCGTTTGCCAATTATCAAGGTTGTTGTATGCTGCGAAGATAAATTGAGGGTCCTTTGTCAGTTGTTCTTAAAGTCAGCAACATAAAGCTGTCAGTTATTGTCTCAATGACCCAGCTTTTTCTAAAAAACACTGTATTGGACAAATACTATTTAAAACATATACTGTGAGATGTAAACGACATACTTGGGGAAGCTGAAATGTAACTGGAAGCAGCGCTAGTTTTTCCAAATACATGTATTATAATGATACATACAGTAGCGGCCTGGCGAAAGTCATACATTAGCTTTCACTTTGCTGGAAATTGCTAGCAAATTGAAAGCCAATTTAACATTGAAAGCTTAGCTGTCGAACGGTTGAAAGCTTTTGACCACTAGCCGGCGTTTGTTGAACCCTTGAACGCAAGCGTTGAACGCTCGTTAGTTTCAGCTGACTCCTCGACAACCTCCATGTAATTAATAAAATTGACAAAATAAATTTGACTAAGAAAACACGAATAATTCCGATAATAATATACACATCTAGTAAGATTGTCTGCCAGGGACACAAACCAGAGAGAGATTAAACTAAAACTACGAAAAGACTGTACATATATTTCTGAAGTTTCCGTCAATAAATTTTTTAAAACATATCAGAGAAATTATAGGTGTAATGTTCACTACGATATGGCTTCATCATTACCTCGAGTGACATGTTTATTGTCAGATATCAACAAGGGTATCAATACGCAGAAAAGTGTGAAAATTTTAGGTAAATTATTGATTGTTAAAGAGCTAGCACATGTTTGGTCGTAAATAATTCACGACCTATGAATGATAATAAAGATGGTGATTGCAATAATAATACAACTAATTTATTATAATTATTATTATTATTATTAATATTATAAATGATAAATATGTTTGTCATTCTTATTAATCTTTTTATCATTATCATTTACATATTTATTATAATTCTTTATCAGAGGTCATGAAAATAATACTTAATATATATAATAAAACTTAATATATTGCAATATTAATAATAAATATATAAATATTTTTTAAACGAAACTTTATTTCAATTCAATCTGGCGAGCGTTTAAAAGCTTTCGACGGTAGCTTACTTGTTTTCAAAATGGGCTGGCGAGTGTACAATTGTAGCTAGCTAGGGTTCAAATCGTTGAAAGCATTCGGCTGTCAAAAAGGCTGACGTGCGTTCAACGGAGGTTGGCAAATTGAACACTAGCTAGCTATTGTTGCTAGCAAATTGCCAGCTTTGTACACAATGTATAACTTTCGCCAGGCCGCTACTGTATAGTCAAAAATGTTATTTTACACATTACTAACTTAATCTAGCCAAAATCAATTTTAACACTATTTCAACTGAAAAATCATATTCTTGTGCAACTGTCCAACTGATAGCATTAAATTGCTGTCTGGGAGTTAAAAACCATCGACCACCACTACTTGTGTAAAGGGGTAGCACCACAAAGGATGTATTTTTAAATTTTGCCCTTTCCTTTAAATTATTAATATTTAAAAGTTGTTCACCCAAATTTTGTCAAAGTATGGCTCCGATTGACGGTTTTGTGATCCTAACGCAAAATTTTGACGCCAATTTATTGTCAAAACGCGTACTATATTTAAATTGTGTTTTGGAATACATAAGAGTATATGTTGATGCATCTTTCTTAACCTTTTGTACATTTACCATAAACTTTACATAGAAATATGTTGAATTTTTTATTTCAGGTATTTTTTTCCTAGTTTGTGTACTTGTTTTAACGTTAATGATGACTGAAATATCACTAATCATACGAAAAAGTTAAACTATATAATTTAAGACGTGCCTGATGCCAGCCACCTAATATTAAACAGTTCATCCTTGAATGTGCATTTAGCGTATTAAAAGTCACATACTTATGGAACATTGGTAAACTTGTATTTTAAGTACAACTTCTTAATGGGCGTCTCGTTGTGATTTAGACGAAACCGTTAAAATTTGAAATTTCCCGTGTAAAAAAATCAAGAACTAATTCGGCCGAAGCATAACAAAAATAAGAAGTTATCTGTTCACTTGCAGCTTTCATAAAAGAGATCAAAATGGACAAAATTTGAATATTTATAAATATATTGGGTTACAGAATAATATATGAGCTACATCAAAATTTACATTGTTGGCTAATTGAATAATATATTTTAAATAAAAAAAAAAGATGTGGCAGAATTATCTTTCAGACAGCCAGCCATAAAAATACCATGAGGGCAGACAGAAATCTTTACATCGGAAGACTGACAAGACCATGGCCAACAAAATGAAACGAAAGACAAATATAGAAAACTTAACACTACACTTAAATCTAAAGCTGATGTAACACGAACCCTACAAAAACACGGTGAGTTCACGAGCTCCTGAAGGGTAAGCAATTCCTGCTCAACTAGTGGCACCCATCGCGTTACGTCGGTGCATAGTTACAATCGATGTTAGTCACAACTGGTGTAGGAACGAAATTTTATTCACGACAGTGGGAAGATGGGAAATGACTTACGAACATATTCCGGTGTGATGACTGTAAACTTTCCGTGAGAAGAAATTGGCCCAGAAGCTCCATCAATATAATTCTGATAGAAAGCACATGCCCTGCGTATCAACTGAGAAATTTACACTCCGTATGCAGCTGTGGCTTGAATGTTGCAAGACGTGAACGGAAAGTTTACGATCTGAAAATCAAAATAATCTCTTGTCGTTAAGATTTGTTCTGAACAAGTCCTTTTTGTCAGTTTCTAGGTGTAAGTCTAGGTATGAAGCAGACCATCTGTTTCTGTAGTATCTTTGAGTTTAAGTTCAATTGGATATATGCGGTCAACATAGTCACCAAATTTAGAGTTATTCAGTGAAAGGGCATCATCTATATAGCGGAACGTGAAACCAAAAGATTGAGCAAACTTGTACGCAAAAAAATTCAAAATTGTTGTCAATCGAGAAATCTAGCATTCCGCAAATATCATCTTCAGAGTATTTTTGTTATGATCAGAGTGGTAAATAACAAAATAAGGTGTGTCCCTCCCTAGAACCAAATATTTGTATCTGCGTTTGTCATCTTTTTTTAACAATATAGAGGTGAACTAAGGCTCTAAATTTTTCTTTGAGTTTTGAATGTGGAATAGTAGTATACAAAGTTGAAAAGTCAAATGTTTTGATGCTATTGCAAGAGAAAAGGGACCTTGATTTAAGGCATTCTAACAGATTTTTGGAATTTTTTAGAATTCACAATTGACTCACTCCACCTCTAGAATGGTTTGTTTCACAATAACTCTAGAGCCCGCTTTTTACTGCTGATAGAATAATGTCAGTTACGCTGGTTTTATGCAGCATTTGGGAGACCCTGCAATGTGACTTTGCTTGAAAGGACAGTTGTGAAGCTTTAGAATCTAGTTAAGTGAAGGAAGATCGAATTTCGTCCTTTTAAGTTGAAATTCCAAAAGAAGATAAAACTGACCGATGATTGTCAAGGATTTCTTTTTTGGAAAGGAGCGTGTGGGTATATGTTGGGTTGCCAAGTGAACTGTCAATACCTAATTCCTTTATTAAGCAGTCTATGTAGTGTTATTTATCAACGAAAACTTGTTGTTAGGGGTTTTATCAGCGAGGAAGACAACATATTTGTCATGTAGTTCAGAGAGAGATCGTACAATTCTCGGAACTTGAAGGCCGATTTCGCGTTTGTATTTATAAATCTTTTTAACTTGTGAATTCGTATTTGTATCAACGACCTCTCAGCCTTTACCCATTCGGAAAAGGTATCTAATTTCTCTCCTTCGCGCTTCGCCCTCTGTCTGCTATCATCCTCGAGCGAATCCATAGGGATCTTGAAATTCAGTTTATGGATTTAGTCTGACGGAACTTTGGCCCTTTGGCAAACACATTTTGTAGTGAAATGTTTTGGAAAATGTTCAGGTCATCAGTAATTGAGTAGCATGCAGGATTATATTTGAATGGGGAACTTTCAATGTCCAGAGGTTTAGACATGTATTCGTTCATGTTGAGATTCTTCAACACCTGTTTGTAATTGAAAATCATAGTTGCATTAGTGTGGTACTAGTATATGAAATGATTGGTACAGACTAATCTTTAAAATAAGATGGAGGATATTGCTTAAACCACAACCTTCTACAGGTTGATATAAGGCTTAATAATGGACACATGCCCACACCCTACGCCAAAACTTGACGATTTTGAAATGTAACAACTATCGCCCAAATAAGTATGCAATGTTAATCTACATTCACTGGATTACAGGTTCCTTGCTTGGGACCGGCAAATATATTATGAAGCGGGGTGAAACATTTTCAAACTTCTACTTAACCTGGGACAGTGGTTTGATAAAACAACATAAAAATCAATTGCATAAGATTTATTTTTTAAGTCAACACAAAGTAAGGAGACAATAACAAATGAAAGAAGAGACAAGAGACACCAAGATGTACCGATCTATCGCCTAAATAAGTATGCAATGTTAAACTACATTCACTGGATTACAGGTTCCTGGCTTGGGATCGGTAAATAAATTATGAAGCGAGGTGAAACATATTCAAACTTCCACTTAACTGGGACAGTGGTTTGAAAAAACAACATAAAAATCAATTGCAAAATATTTAACTTTTTAAGTCAACACAAAGTAAGGGACAATAAAAAATGAAAGAAGAGACAAGAGACAACAAGATGTATCGATATCTTTCTGTTTCTGACAGCTTATTCAAAATCCAAACAGAATCGATAACAAACCTGACTCTGTGAAGATAGGAATTCAATAAAACACGTTCGGCTTGATAAAGGGTAAAAATATAATTAATAACCAGAGAAAACAACGTATAATGCAGGTACCAAAAATAAAAATCATCGACACCATGTAGGACAACAATGTAACAAAATATCGATCTAAATTCAATGTTGATGCCAAATAATCTTATAAAGATAACCTTTGTGTATACGTTCAATTTAGAATATCCATGCGAGAGATCAAAAGTATAAATTTAAAAAAGGACAAAACAAAATCAAATCAAACTTAAAGATCAATCGAAAATGGGAGGAACAAATGCTTGGAATCCACGAACCCCTTTACAAACTGGGGAGTGGAATAAGGTGCTCAGGAATGATAAGCATCCCCTGTCTTGCGTGCATCACCCGTCGTGGAATCCTTAAACTTTAATCCGGGTTATCGTCATTACGAGAAGAGGTCGACTTATTATTGTATTATTGTTGAGATACACTGCTACCATATGGATCAACTAATTCATGAAGGCGACCATATAATTTTAAAAGGCACTTTTAAACCTTGATTGGATGTATCCTTGTAGTAATTTATGTTATGCGACAACGACAATGCTCTATTCATAAAATCTTGATATCTTTGGATCAGGCACGAGAGTATTTAATCAACTGCCTAACATTTACCCCGTAAGCCGGGGAAGAAGGAACACATCACATAATTATGGGAAGTTAACAATAGGAAAGCAAAAGTCATTCCTTTTGTCGAAAATCTTAGAAAAATTTCCCTCTTGGTCAATTTCGAGAAAAATTCTAGGTATTAAACAGATTTTGTCTGGTCTCCTTAGTTTCTAGTTCGCTGAAATAAAATTGGTCCAGATGCTCACTGAATGTATGATTATTCAATGACAAAACATCATCGATATAGTGAAAAGTAAAAAAAAACGATCTGGCCAATTTCTTTTGGAGTCCCTGAATAATTTTGCTTCATACGAGTTCAAAACAAGTCGGCTATTGTGGGCGCACAATTTGTACCCACTGGAATGCCCACGGCCTGTTGAAAAAATCGCCCACCAAATTTTAAGAAAATGTTTTCAATCAGAAATTCCAGCATTTTTAGAATATCTCCTTTAATGTATTTAAAAGAACAAGCGGAGTGATGTCTTACTTTGGAAGACATCTTCTTACATAAAACCAAATATTTATATCCTGGATTTCCATTTTTTTCAACACAACCCTGATGTATTAATTATTTACGGTCTTGTTGTGAATGTGAAATCGAGCTATAAATGGTTCAAAAGTCAAACGTTTGAATACTTATAATATCTTAAAGAATCACATGAAAGGGAAATAAGCATTTCTTTCGAATATTTTAATTTCCGTATTTGGTTATCACCGCTTGTGGAGTCCGCCTGTTCACAGTGCTTTTGAAGAATTTCCTTGACTGTTGGCAGTATAGTTGTAAGTAATTTAGAAAGAGGCTTGGTGGAGAACCTGGATGAACCCGCTATATATCTTTCTTTACATGGACACTTGTGTAGTTTTGGCATCCAGAATAAAGAAGCAAAATCCGACTCGTCTTCCTTGGTGTTTATGCCAAACGAAGACAGAGCCGATCTATGGTGAACGAGGATCTCTAGATCTCTTCTTTAGAAAGTGTAGAAGGTGTACATATTGGGTTACCAGATGTGTCA
This sequence comes from Geukensia demissa, assembly GCA_034783895.1. NCBI lineage: Eukaryota > Metazoa > Mollusca > Bivalvia > Mytilida > Mytilidae > Geukensia > Geukensia demissa. The sequence continues at coordinate 8,865 of JARWCS010012772.1, forward strand.
TTGATGCCCAGATCTTTTATCAAGCAATCAATGTAGTGTTTTTAACAAACAAATACAATGGCATTATCGTCCGGAAGAACGACAAATTTTTAATGGATGGCGGGCAAGTCCCTCAAGACCTTTAATAATAGTGTGGGTGTGATATTCCGTTTGTTTATCAATTTTCTGCAGGTGCGAGCTAAAAATATATTTATTATAATTTTTTTTATTTTTGATAGAATTTAGTACATATTTTAAATGGAATTCGAAAATACCAAAGGGGCTGACAGAAAACGTCGGAAGACAGGGTTGAATAATAGTTGAATAGTTGAATAATATATTTTAAATGAAAAAAATGTCTTTCAGACAGCCACTCAAAACGTAAAAAAAAATCGAAAATACCATAGGGGCAGACAGACATCGTAAAGACGGAAGACTGAAAAGACTATGTCCAGCAAAATGAATCAAAACACAAACATAGAACACACAACACTTCACAGAAAACTAAATCTGGAGTTACACGAACCCTATAAAAACCAGGGTGAGTTCAGGTGCTCCAGAAGGGAAAAAACTCCTTCTCCACTAGTGGCACCAATCGTGTTATTAAGTAGACAAAGCCTGTATATAATCACAACCGGTATAGGAACGGATTTATATTCACGACAGTGGAAGGTAACCATTGTCATTTGTGAAATGGATATATTTCGTACCGGTCAATCAAATCATAATGGCGATCGAAAATCTTCTGGAGTGATGACTCTTATCTTTCCCTGAGACACTCTGATTCAGTAGCTTTCTTGTCAGCTGCAACCCTCTATCAATAAAATCCTAATAGGAAGCAGAAGCCCTGTAGTAGCGAATCAAATGTGAAATATACACTTCGTATGTAGGTGCGGCTGGAATGTTGCTAGACATTAAAATGAAGTTGATTATCGGACTAAAGTTATAATTGCCGTAAAATTTTGTTCTTAAACCGCCCTTAACTAATTGATGGAATCGAAATCCTTAATTTAATAATTTGCTGGTTTTACAAAGATTATGTCATTTGAATCTTAAACATCGGTGCATATACGGGAAAAACGGACAAGCTGAATAATATGTACATCATATAAAGGAGCTAAATGGCCGTCACTGTAAAGAAGGGAAAATTGTCAATTGGCAATTAGAGATCGACTCTCTTGTCGTTTATTTTAGTTTTGATTTAATCTTTTGAAACAGAACATTTCATTCTTAAAAGGACAACTGCTGTTGTCCTTATAAGCCTTATTAAAGTAAATTGTCAGGGCTAAATTGTACCAACATATTTGATATTGTCAAGATAGCGGAAGATATTATTCATTCTACCTATGAAGTAAAAAATAACCATTTTATTAACCTTTTATTGCAGGGAAAAACATAGGGCAAGCAATGTAATAAAGGCACTGCTGATAACATACAGATATCAACTTCACAACGATTACAATATTTACTGCATCCTGGAACATCAGAAACAATGCAAGGAAATATCCAAAATTTTAATTCTTCTGAAGATAGAACAGATCGTTATGAGTTACTTGATGTCACCCGTCCCAATGAACGTAGATATGAAGAAATAACTATAAATTCATTTCTACCACAACAAGAACCAATGCAATGGGTGGTCGAGAACCATTCAGCCACAAATATTGATACAGATAGGCAACTTGATATTATCCTGGAAGATGATCATAGATATGAAGAAGTGGTTTAAAACTGGCGTCCTTTGCTATGCACTTTTCATTTACATGTTTTACTTAAGGCCATTTTTTGAAAAAGATTTACCATTAGGGGAAGATTATGCAAAACTCATTTAAAAAGGTGGTTTCAACTTTCTAATAGTCATATTTTTGTTCATTATTACACGTAACATTTCATATGCCATATGACACTCATAAATTTTAACCTTAAATTTCAGTAGGAGATTTCATTTCTAATTTTGCATATGATAGATGTCCTTGTACGATTTGTCTCTCTTCATCGGTTTGATTGGATATCAGTACTTCTTTTACTTCAAACCGTACAAGAAACGATGTTATATTCTTATTTACACAGAAGAGACCAAATGATTTGAAAAGCATTTATAGAAGTTTTGCTAGAAGAGACATTTACATTATATGTTTCCTTCAAAAAGTCGCACAGTGTTATTCGGAATACAAATCGCCAGATGTTCAAAAAATTGTTTCTCTAAAAAAAAATTATCTCGATTAAGTTCAATGTTTTTTATCCTTAATTGAAAAAATGACCTTTCATTTTTCCATTGAAACTATATATATATATATTGCCAGACATTTAAAGAAATTAAGGATGATGCAGTTCACTGAAACTTTTCGTAACACTTCGGTGCAATATATGTTCTTAGACATGAATTCTCTAATTCTCACAATCGGAAGTAGTTTAAAGTAAGGATAAACCACAAACATCAATTTTCCGGTGTTAAAGCACGTACATGTAAGTCCACATCTCTTATCTTACTTTTATTTTTACAAATTTAACTACAAAAGCATTGCGAGCAACAAGATTGACTTACAGAAGCACGAACATGTACTAGACAAAAATGCATTCAAATAATGTTTTTGTTGTACACTGAAACTACATTTTTATTATTGTAAGGTGATAAATTTAAAAAAAAATACTTTAGCAAATTATTGTTTTACGTCTAAATATATTTTCTTGTGGCTATCCAGCATTGTGTATGTAAATTGTCTCATTTTTGTATCGTTCGTCATGAAAAACTGTCAACACCTGGTCAAAGCACGGTCATTTGAACCGAAATCATACATGTGCACAGATTTTAAATTTTCAGTTTCGTACTAAAATTCTTAACAACTTGTTCCCTGGTCAACTTCCTACATCTAGAATTATTTTAAAAAGTTTTTAGATTTTCCGATTTTATTCCAAAAATAATTAACTTTTATTGTTTTAAGACATACATGTAGAGAGGTACCAAAGCAAATGGTAAGAATCAATCATGCTTACTATTTGCCACACACTGTATGTTTCTAATTTGCCCAACGTCAGGTGAATGATATGACTCCGCATTCTGAGCATGTAGTTTTTAGTATAAAAATTGATTTTCTGATAGTATAAATTATTAAAAATAGAGGGGGCACATGTCTGAAAAAATATACTAAGTAATACTGTTTGGAATCTCGAAAACGGAGGTTCTAGTGGGCAATAATACATTCTTTGTTCTTAACATGAACTATACTTTTCATCTATCGAATAAACTCATGAATATACTGAAAAAAAGTGTTTGTCTTCATAAATATTAATTTGACATTGCATAAGGCCCCATTATTTTTGGTGATAAAGGCCTCCATTTTGAATTCTTTATTTCATTACCTCCAGTGAAGATAAGCTTGATGAGTTTGTCATCTGGTATAGCTAACAGAGCGTCCTTTAAGTATATTGTATGCATTTACATGATTTACTGAACAGAACCAAGTTTACTTGTTTTGTTTTAAATTTATATTGAATTGTATGCTTTCCAATAATTGCAGTATATTTTTTAGGTTTGTTTTTTAAATTTTATATTCACTTTGAAAAATAAAGATAGTGGCAGGGTTTTGATCAAACCAAATTTATTTTTCATTTTTCATTTCATTTACATTTTAGTTTGTTTTTTAAATTTCGAGCTCGTCAGAAGAAGTTGCAAGCGACTCTTGTTAACATTTTCAACATATGTTTACTTTTCATGTTTTAAAATGTATTCATACAACGATGCATGTGTGTTTAAAGTGACTCTCGTATTTTTGTCTAATAGTAATTATAATTTCTTCATACTTAATCTATTTCTTACATGTACATACATAGAAAAGATAACATGAATTTGTTTTAACCATTATTGACGAGACGTGCCTTTCATTTGTGAGAATCCTCAGCTACAGTTTGAGTCAGCAACAGGACAAGATAGACATTCATGAAATTGCCATAAACGGTTCATGAAAACGTCGAAGCAAAAGCGTGTTCACCTGTTAGGTGACTCCCAGGGTGGAATTATTCACATTATAATCTGTACATGCTGTAGTTCAAGGATTTGACAATGTAGCAGGAAAACATGAAATCTGCGTGTAAATATTTTACATTTAATGTAGTCATTGCTTATACCGCCTAAAATAAAAATATGTTTGCTTGTGAATAATTAAAAAATTCCCTTTTTACCGACATGTCATCAAGGCATAGAATACAATTTGACAAGACTTTATGTATAAATTCATATACGACATCAAACTTGTTACCAATAGTCATTGTGCAAATGTAAAATGAACATTGATAAAAACAATAATAAAATGTTATAAATACAATGATTGTATTTTAGATATTCTTAATAAATTGTCTGTCTCCAAAAAATCAGGTAGTTCAATTTGCCAAACAGTTTATAAATTGGTTCCTCGTTGTAAGCTCTATTACTAAAAATGTTTTTCATAAGCCCATAAATTTACCATGGTTCTGATGTGCAGATTTTAATAGATGTGTATTAATATGACAAATATAGATATTTGTTAAAAATGAAAATTAAAAAACATTTCAGAAGAAAGTGATATTAGTACGGACAAAGTATAAAGTGTTTTTATTGCTTAATTTAACTTTGTTGTATTGTTGATATAAAAAAAATGACTAAGTTAATTTTTGCTGGTTAAAATCAGGAAGCCATAGCCTTTTTGCGGAGTGGTCAAACTTGAACAAGCCTTTTTACAGCTATTTAAGAATAGGCACAAGTATTTTCGAATGAAGTATATGAAATCTCTTCCATTATATTGTCGTGAAAATCAATGTAGATTTTTTACTAGTAACTGAAATGAACAATCAACAATCGTAAGTAGAAACATTATAAATTCTGCTCAATTAAATAATATTGTTACATGATCCCCTGTCCATAGCGCTTATTACTGTTTTATAAAGAAGTTAGTGTTTTTTACGTGCAATAGTGTTAAGAGTCAAGATAAATCTTATGTTATCGCAATTCGTCCAACTTAAAAATCTATTAAAGTGTTTTCTGTTTTGACCCTTTATAAATTATATCTTTTAGCTTACAATATAACAAAAATATGATCTTTATCTTCAATCAATACAAACTCGGTTTTTTCTTGGTATTTTTTGTACATGTATTTACCTATTCCTATCCGATGGGATTAATTACTGATACAAAATTTCAGAAAGATGACGTTCTGGAGATGTTGCTTAAGTCACCTTTATCGAAGTCAGCCTCATAATAGGTTTGGCTTTAGTAAACCAACAATATATTCATACTAATATTAGGGCGGAGTATTAACTTGAGCATATTAAAATCGAACGAATTCCAAAAATACACCACTTACTTAAACCTTACATGTTTAAATTTTTTTCTGTTTTTAGCCCTTCACATTTTTTTTTCTTTTTATAGTTGTGCCATTCACCAAGTATGACATTATGTTTTTTCAATTTTGCGCTAACTTTGCCCCTTCTCAATGAGCATAACATCTTTTATACGAGTTATAAAACATAAGTTTTTTCACATTATACAAACATGCTTTTGCACTTTTCGTGAATAGTTTCAAAAATTAATTATTATTCCTCAATTAAAGGGTTTAACATGCATATTTGCATACAAACAGGCCAATAAAACTCTATAGAGATAAACGAAAATGTATTGTAGAACTAATTTTATTTGCAGTATATATGAAGTTCAAATATTGATCCAATATTGTCCGGAAGGTTTACAAAGTACCTACTGAAAGTTGTCCATATCAAAACACTACAGTCCTTCAAACACCATCTGACAAAAATTCTTATTCATAATGCGAGACCTGATTGTTCCACAAATAATAACCGAAGATATCGAAGGGTTAGACAAAAATCTGTTACACAAGGCTCTGTAATGATTTCATATCAAAGACAAACCCATTGTATTATACAACGGGTGATAGTCATTACCTGTAGAATAACGGAAGTGCTTACTGTGGAAAGATATCATTACGTCATGATGACAACTGAAAAATTAGAAATGTGATGACTTTGATATTTCAACCAAATATCCTGAGATAAGTAGCTTTTCCGCCAGCAACGACACTAGCTGTATTAATGAAAAATGTACTTGGTCATAAATTTGGAATATTGACATATTTTAGTCAAACGTTCCACTTTGGAGACTTGTATGCAAAAACTATGAGCCAGAATGCCAAAAATCTTTACGAAAATCTCATTTTTTACTTCAAGGTACAAAAGTGTCAGATTTTAGATTTTTGTCCGATGGCTAGTTTTAAGAGTTCTGAACCACATTTTTGTGAAAAAAATGCAAATTATGTATTCCAGATAGAATCCTTGCAAATGTTTTATTTATTCTAATTTTATAAGATAACCATCCTATAATGTTACCCTGCAAGCATTATCTGCCATTTCCTTATTAGAATTTTGTTTGATAATAAGGTCTAGCCATACATATTTCTAATGTATATGATACAAATCAAAAACCTTACAGTATCTCTATAACTGATTGAAATATATTGATATAAATACTTCATTTAAAAGTACGAATAGAATATTGCTAAGATGAACAGGATATTCACAATTGGAAAATATGTCTTTATTGTGGTAAAGCTTAATGTCAAGATGAAAGTCAAATAATAAAAAAAAACCTTTCCTTTTGTTAAGCGTTTTCAATTAAACATGTATTTGGGAGATGCAAACTTTACTGTCAAGAAATATCGAATGTTAAATGAAAATGCAGCATCTAAAAAGCGGAAAATGGAACTTAATGATAGAGTTAGCTTTTCCCGTTCTACTTTATACAAAATACAGATTTACCAAAGTTGAATAAATATGGCGAATTAAATATGCAATTTAAAGTGTATCCCCTCATTAAAAAATCAATTTTCGTTGGGAAAGGGAGCATCTGAATGCCAACAGTCTATTGAAACACACGTTCATCAATCATTCAAGATGATGTCAAAATAAATAAAAGTGCATATTGCACATTTTCGGTGTATGTTTTTGAATAAAAGTGGTATATTACAAAATACAAATTTACCAATGTTGAATAAATATGGCAAGGTTGATATGCTACATGTACATTTAAAGGTATAACCCATGTCGGTAGTGTTGGAACCAAGACATATGACGTCAGAGGTCCAAACTTGGTAAATAATGAAGTCAACAAATAAAACATTACGGCAAAGTCAGGGTCAACTACTAAGAGCACTACGTTACGCAGTCTTTCCCTATTTACAAAATTAGGTCGATTTCTTCCTAAAATCAGATATTTGTCCTTTCATTTGCTTTTTTGAATCAAGCAAAGATGAGCAGAAGCCTTTTTTACTTTCAGTCAAAAATTGGGAATGGTGATGCAACGATCTAATAAATCAATGTTGTTCAAGACGAGGGAGACTTTGGTTGAATGTTTTCTTACAGAACTTTGGGAACTGTTGATGCACGCCACTTCAGTAGTAGCCTTTCTGAATTAACTGTAGCACATGTTCTTCTTGACAAGAGAATAGTTGTCAATTATCTGGGAAGAAGTTCAGTGGAGTATTAGGTGTAACCACAAAGTAAAGTCGGTCGTTTTCGAATACCATGGGGTAAAAAACCAACTCTTCCTATTTTGTGGAAGATTAGTTTATTTCAAAGAAATATTCAAGTAATGTATGATTTTCATGACTTTTTGTCATCTGAAAGTGTTGTCGGGCATCTGTGGGGCTGATAAGTGACTTGCCAACACCTGAAAACGTCATCAAGCAGTCTTTGAAAACAATGTTATAAAGGACTTTTTTTCCAGAGGCGAAACATATTATTATTTCATCATTGAATGTTCAAAGACCGTTGTTGCATGTGTGTTTATGGTCTTCAATGAGTTAATTCCACAATAGCATCAATGACATCATTGTTATTCAGGAGGGATAATTTTACCACGGCTGGTCGTATACGTGCCGGTTTTCCTTTCGGGGATTGTTATCAGGTGACTCAATGCTCAGCATTTGCGTCCTAGGCGATCCATAAAACGACCGCAGCTGAGAGCACGCCATCGGATAGCTCGCTTGAATTGTACACGTGACCAACTGCAGTGGAATATACGAAACTGAAGACGTGTTCATTGGTCCAAGGAGAGTCGGTTTTTCTTGCGTCCTGTGGACGGTCGTGTTCGGATCTGAATGCACAGAAACACAGCATATCGCAATGACAACGTCGTGGGCACACCAGACTTTGGTATGGGTGGTGTCACTGTATGGGGTTGTTTTTCTTTCAATTGTAAGTTACCCTTGCACGTTCGTAAAGGTAATCTCAATGG
>JARWCS010012879.1:3921-17121 GCA_034783895.1 Geukensia demissa
GACCAATTTAGACCGAACTTGGCAAGAGTTTTCAGTGGAAAGTTTAATTTTGGCGATCAGAAATTAAACATTGCCGTTAGGTGAATGTAATGCATTTTGCTGGACGTACACTTTAGAGCTCTTCTCACTTGTCAGAAATTTCAAACAGAGTAAAATTATTTCTTGCCTAAATGTTACTTTGGTGGTATTATACAAAAATTTCTGATTTGTGCTGATTTGAAATTCAAGATGACCACCACTGCCGGACTTGTTTTAACTTCTGACCCTTTTGGAAATTTGCTAAAGTGTTTCTCGTAAAGCCAGTGGAGTGTCCTCTTTAATTCTTTTGTTTTTGTGCCGATTAGACTACACCTACCAAGCCAGATATAATGATTTGTTGTTTGAATGCTTCTTTTATGTTTCTCTGTACAACGTACATTTTCGGTGCTGATCAGGCATTCAAGATGTCCACCACAGCCGGAATTAATTTGTTGAGCCATTGATATAATGTGTTTGGTTAATTATCCTAAATGGTTTTCAAAAATGTGTTTTCTTCTCTTTAGAAACTGTTGAGACAGAGGAAATATTTTTTGTTTGAATGATGATCACAAACGAAATTTAAATTAAGCATTCAGACTCATGACATGAAAATATTTATAACAGAAATTTGCTGTGTTTGACCGGAGGTGATTTGAAACATATTTAACTGGGTAGTTGTCACTACCGCTGGATTTGGCTTCCCAGTAAAAAGTTTACCAATATTGAATATATACATGATATATAGTGAATTTATACGAAAATTTCAAGCACTTACCTCATTTAAGTAGCATTAAAACAAAAAACACGACACTGAGACACAAAAACTGATAACAATACTGATAACAAAAACATGGAAAACAATGGCCCCATAACACCAGGAATTTCCCATTTCCCATTTGGTGTGACAGATGAGGGAATATCTGCCACTTTAAAACAAGTACATATTTGCCTATTTTCAAATAGAATACCTCCTAAAGGAGCGTCCGTTTCTTTGGAGGGATGTATAAATTCGCAATCCGTTCGTGTGGGAAAGTTACCGCCGTGCTCCGTGTTGGGAAAACGCCACGCTCTCAGCACGTAAATGAACCCTTTGCAACAACTCGTAATGAGTGGGGTTGCTTAGGCTAAATTCCAGCCTCTAACCAAATAATCCCAATTTGGCATCTTGTGGCTATTAAATTCCCCGACCCTACCCCCAGCTAGCCCCATTTATGATTTATTGTTTGATAATCTGATCTCGTCCTGAATATGTATGAAATATTAGTCACTGGAGTTAAACAACAATCACTCATCTGATAATAAAAAGATAACGTACAACACAATCTAAAACATCGCTGCATACACGTGCAAAATGAACAAATGATAAATATGTACACAGTATAAAGGAGCTAAATAAACGACGTCATCAAGGAAGGGAAAATGTAATGTTAATGTAAATTAAGGTTTTTGATTGATTGATTGATTGATTGATTGTTGTTTAACGTCCATTGGCAAATATTTCATGCATATTCAGGACGAGATAACGTTTTCAAACAATAAATCATAAAGGGGGCTAGCTGGGAGTTAGGCCGGGGAATTTAATAGCCACAGGATGCCAAAATGGGACTGTTTGGGTAGGGGTGGGATATTTAGCCTAAGCAACTAGTCACCTACGGACCACTCATTACGAATTGTTGCAAAGGGATCTTTAACGTGCTGAGAGCGTGACGTTTTCCTAACACGGGGCACGGCGGTAACGTTCCCGTCCGAGACTTGTTGAGAATTTATACATCCCGCTCAACCAACGGACGCCCCTTTAGGAGGGGTTCTACCTCCTGGCGGAGTAACCGAGCAACCAATTTCTTATCCCCATCTACTCTCGGGATGGTTGAGTATACATTCCACTTAACAAACGGACGCCCCTTTAGCAGGGGTTCTACCTGCAGGCGGAGAAACCGAACGGCTTCTTTCTATACCCCGACCGCCCTCGAGGGGTAAAATAAGGAATTAGGTTCCCTCCCTCTTGCCAAAAATGTGTAACCCATATATTATTTTATTTTACATTTCAGTATTTTACTTGTATGTATATGTGTCATGCAACGTGAAATACTTTTAGTCATGAAGGACCTTCATTGCTGAAGTTTTAACAAAGATATCCTGTCTTATTTTTGTGTTACAATAGGTATTGAATATATTCTGCATTAATTTATACATTTAAGAATGTATACTTTTCAGTTTCTGAGGACAGAAATGGTTGGACTATCATGTTAGTGGTTGGTGTAACAATAACAATTGTTGTTGTCGGAGCGATATTGATTTGGAAATATCTTAATTATAGAAGAGGTAAATGCATGAATATATTGAATTAGAATCGTATACATAGGATTTTCCTTATGTGGTTGTGGATATCCTTTGAAACACAATTTAATTTTCTAAATGTCTGCATGTAGCAATAAAAATAGTTAACGGAACAGCCGAATCAATACTAGTTTAAACAATACAACAATACTGTTCAAATAGTCAGACAACTGCAGTTATAATGAAAATTTAAATTGTGAGAATCAGAATGCAAACCTTTTATCATTGTTTATTATCATAGTTTTGTATCAGTGGCAAAAGTTGTGTATGATTCATCGTTCATATCTGTGTCAACTTTTAATTACGGTTAAGAGGTTAAGACACCTGCATTCTAGGAATTAATAGTTCAGATACACATTTTATCGACAAAGAGGCCGTGAAATGTTATCATCTACAAGGTTAAAAATGCCACGCCTGTGACACGTGTGACTACACATATGTTTCACATGCATGCCACGCATGTCTCACACATGTGACACATATGTGATACATGCCTGCTACGCATGTATCACAGGCGTGTAATTTCACATGCGTTTCACATGTGTGGACCGTATCACCCAAATACCATATTATTAATCAATTTATTTTCCAACTTTAAAACATGTGTGAAACATGCGTAAAATTGCCAGTACAAATGACAACATTGAAAGATAAAATATTTTTTTGGTCCAAATCAGGACAAGATTTTTCCTCAAAATTCCTCTCCGCTGCCAAGGCCAACTTTTAATACACGGTCTTTAAGAATGTTGATTTTTTTTCATGTTAAAAATATGGCAATGTAAACACAAAAGGCCTATTTCAGAAAATATTTTACTCTGAAACTACTTGTCTTAACGGAACAATATTTTACAGGAAGCATTTATGCAAGTTTCTTTACAAAGTTTGTTCATTTTGAACAAATTACATGGCCGTCATGGACGATTATTGTTTTTAATTGGATGAAATATAAAACAGTCCTCCTCTGAAACTACTTGTCGAAATGGAACATTATTTTACAAGAAGCATCTTTGCAAGGTATTGGTTTGCTCATTTTGTTCCGATCGGACAGAAAAAAAACATGGTCGCAATGTAAGATTCTCCTCTTTTTAAGTGACCGAAACATAAAATATCTTCTACTTTGAAACGGCCTGGTCGAATGGAACAATATTTTACATCTATGCACGGTCCTTTTCAAAGTTTGCTGATTTTGTTTTGATTGAACAAAAAACATGGCCGCCTTGGACGATAGTTATTTCTGATTGTCTGATACATTAAATTTGCCAAATGGAATACTATTCGACAAGAAAAGCTATGGAAGATCCTATATAATGTTGAACAATAATCCTGGACACTATTGGCCATTTAATGTTTGTTTCTGATTGGCACAATGTCAGGTTACCAGTGATACAACGATCTGAGCCTCTTGTTTTATTAAATATGAACAGTTCCAAAATACATGATCTTCAGGAAGTAATGATCCATAGTAACTTTATTGCGCATTCGTGTTTACGAATATATTTCTATATCTTGTGTTTATTGTAAAATACATAACGACAGTGAATAAAAAGACTGAACACAAATTGCGCTCTATATTAACAAGACCAAAATCTCCCTAGTAAAAAGTAGTTTTCGTTAAAATTACCGAAAAATTCAATATTCCACAAACATTGTCGTGTTTTTTCATTATTAATAAAGTCTTCTGAGGAAAATTTATTTATAACCTAGGAGTCGTCTAAGTATTCAAATCAGCATCGTTATACGACCGCTAAAAATGGCTCTGCCATTGTCGTCGGCGGTGTTGTCGTTGACGTCTGTAGACAGGTTGGTTTCCACATGATAGCTTTTTTTTCTAGTTCTTTTAATATTTAAGACATTGATTTTGGTACTAGATTAAGTTTGGTATTGATTTTTGGTGATCTAGCTTCACCCTTTTGGGGGCAGGACTAAAAGGGGGTTTTCTGTTATTTTAATGTAAGTTTCCTATATCTTGTCTGATTTTTAAAGGGTGTTTTTTATTCCCCATGACAAAGTCAACATAGTAAGCCACAAGCGTCATGACCTCTTTCACCGTTTGGTAGATATATTGGGTCCAAAATTGACCACGCCCTAATTTTTGGAACTTAAATTATTTTTCATCCAATTTTGATGGGGTTTGTTTCAAAAGATTCTTTATGAAAAATGCAACAAAAATTACTCCAAGCATTTTTGAAGCTTTTGTCGTTTTTTTTTATAAAAACGAAGGGTTAAAAATATGAATTTGCAGGAGATGAGAATTTTTGTTTTTCATCCGATTTTGATGTTTTTTCATTTGATTTCTCTCAATAAGAGCTTTCAATAGTATGTCAACGGATTTTCTCTATCCCTTACCGTTTTAAAGCTAAAATCAAATTTGAATGGGATTTTTTTTCATTTGATTAGCCTCATTGAGAACTTTCAGTAAAATGTCAACGGATTTTCTCTATGTCTTACCATTTTTCAACTAAAAGGGGTTAACTTCTCTTTTGTATAATTTGTAAAAAATCTCTCCTCTGTTATTGATGGTTTTTATACCAAATCATTCCGTATGAAAAATGCAACAAAAGTAACACCTGTTTTGAGGATAATGCGGGTCAAAATGATATCTTATCAAGTCATATACATCTGTGTTCAGCACTTTACTCTGTCCAGAACCTTAGTGTGTCCAGTCATTTACTGTGTCTAGCACTTTATTTTGTCCAGCAAAAAAGTGTGTCCACACTTACCCAAAGGTTCATTTGTTCACCTTTCACATGTCAAATTGCTGCGGTCTTATTATGCAGCCCCGCCAAGCACCTCTGTTCAGTTGTCGTTATAAAATCTTAAAATGTGGGGTCAAATTGAGGCCTTTACATTTTTCCTCCTTTCCAAAAGAATTGCAAAAATAATAAATTAAAACCTATATGTGGATAACAAATGAAACCTCGATATCCATAGAATATTTTTACAATTACATACTTACATTCTTTTATTTACAGAATCAGACGCTCATCGAATGGAAGAAGGACAGTTACAGCAGAGCGACAGTTTAAGACGGTCGCATCAAACGGAAAGTCGAAGCCAACAAAACTCCACATGCGAAAACTTAAACTATATTCCAACTCAAGATTCTGTTAACTATACTGCATTCGTTTCAGATGATGAGGATAGTGACGTTTTTCCTAATGAAGATAATGAAATCACACCATTGATACAGTCACAGAAAAAATGTGCTGTTCTGAAAGGTCGAGTGAGACATAATACATATCCGTGTTACAATTCTATCTCCACTAATGAAGAAAGTAATCTTTACAATTCCATTACCTATCTTCAAAAGGACTCTGGTCATTTGAAGAACCCTACAAAGTCAGAATCCTGTCCTGTTTTAAGTAAACAGATTAAGTCATCTATCCCAGATTACAAAACCGATGCAGAAACAATAGATTTTACAACAAGACAGGAGCCACATATTATTTTGCAGTCTTTTAAAATTGATATCCCAGAGTGTATTATCTATAAAGTGAAGCAATGGGACAAAAGATATAATTTTTCTAATATTTGTAGAAGTTCAGGATCGACCGATAAAATTTATGATGCTCAGAACAAATTTGTAAGAGATATATCACAAAAAGAGGAGGATAAAAGTAAAGGTAATTACCTTTTAATAATGTGCAATTCATCCTCTTTTTCGTCATCTGATCAATAATGCATTATAAGAGATTTATGTGAAAAAATATCAACTTGAAAGTTTTAAAGTATAATTCCAACAGTCCATGTTAATTTTACTACTTTTGCCTTTTAGAATTACGAATAAAAGCTAGCAGATAACATTTAAGTTTGTATTTTTTTTAATGTTATCAGTATGAAGAACAAATAATTCTTTGTTATCTATCAGCTTATAAACATGTGCAAAATAATTTTGATTTTACAACATTTCAAATTAATTTGCCTTGATCTGAATACTCGTCTTTATTTTCGGTTTTATTTTCAGGAGAATTGTCAGCTGCCTTTATGAGCAAAGTTGCAAGATACCTTGGCCCAGAGTGCAAGTTCAGATTAGTTTCCAGGGAAGCAGGTTTATCAGAGACAGATTTAAGAAATATAGAACAAGACTATAAAGGTGAAGGTGTTGTTGAACAGGGATATCAAGTGCTCCAAAAACTAAAACAAAAGGAGCTGATTATATATCAGTCGGATGTTACAAATTTACTGACAAAACTAGATTTTAAAGATGTTATTGACAAACTCTGAAAGTGTGATACAAGATTAGAGGTTTGTGATTCGAAAAGTCTTTCATCATGTTAAATAGGAACATGAAAATATCATTGCTTACATTTATGTGTGGTATTAGATTTAAGGTTGTGATTACTAGTCTTTCATACATTTCTTTTTCTTATTTTTTTTAAGGCAATGCTTGTAGATATTTTTTGAAAATCTATGTATGTCTGTTTTATAAGCTCAACTTACCAAAAGGCATGTGAGATATTTTTTTTACCACTTGTTTGAAAGTGAAACCGCTGGGCCAAATGAACTGAAAATTGACCTGAATCAAATATGCGATGACCTTTATAGAGTTTGAACATATCGTTCTAGTCATTCAACTAAAATGTCTTGTTTAAGATAGGTCAAAACTTCAAAATCTCAAACCAAATGAATCCAAACTTAAAAGGAAGCATTATGGATAGGCATATATACAGTTTGCATATAAATCTTATTTCTGATTGTTCTATTTAAAAATGTAAAGGACAAGGTACAATAAGACCAATTATAGGCCCAACATTTTGCTAAAATGTCAAATGTTTTCCAAGTGAAGTAATATATGGATAAAATTAGAAAAAATGAATAAATATGGCATTGATTTTTTGTTATGAAAATGTCCTACACTGTACCCCCACACCTAAAACTTTAGGAGTTTTTCGTTTTCGTCATTTTTGTTAAACATGACATTTTGTGATAATTTTAGTACAGATAGAACAGAGCACAACTGAGTTTGGATAAAATATTCATATATCATGTATACTATCTAAAAATGCATAAAATATAAAAAAAAAATAAGACTGAACACTGATATGCTCTTTATTTTCTCGACCAAACACTGGCAAAACATGTTATTTTTTTATTGATATTTCTGAAAACTTAGACCAAATCCACTACGTTATCTCTACAATTTTTGAAGTTTGATAGAAAAAGTTTCAGTGTTCAAGTCAAATTGTTTCATTTTATATCGTACATTCTCCATAATTTTTATGTTTTGTTTTTTCGAGTTAACCGTTTTTACATCTACTGCAGCCTTGGGAAATAATATAAGTAGCATTATGTTTGTGGGTTATCGAAACCAGTTTTCAGAAAAAAGTGTCATTTACAAATGCATTAATAGTTGAAAATTCATTATTAAATTGATACATATGGAGGTGTTTTATTGTTTATGTAAAATACTTTATGACAACGTGTACATATAAAATTAAATATCACTTTTATATATAAAAGTATTCTTTGTCGTTTTCATTGCTTTTTGAAATTATATTTTGACCGTCCATATTCAATTGTTGCAAACAAACTACTTTCTGTACACAGCTGTCAGTTGTCGTAAATACATCGTTAAATATTGTGAAGTTATTACTTTTAGGAAAAGAAAACATTCATTCAAAGAAAGGACATATTTAGCACCGATACAGGTTTTGTGTTTACACAAATGAGAGATTTGTAATTTTACTGGTTTGAAAATGTCTGCCTTATTTGAAAAAATGGAGCTATGCAAAAGTTTTATAAAAGTAAGAACATCATTAAAATGATATAAAATTTAAATATGTCTTTGCTATGTTTTTCATTGCCTGTTTCTACCTGAAATATGTTGAAGATAATTTTAAATTTTAAAATTTTTTCATTGGGTAGAGAGCTGATTAAAACCAGAAAAACAAAGCAAAGAAATACTTAGCAAGTATTCAAATACTCAAAATGACCTTTTTGGTAAGATCCCTTCTACAATTTTCAAAACTTAAAATCAAAACGACTTTGAAGTGTTGAATATCTGTTTGGTTGAAATATATATAAATCGCCATTATTTGGTCTTGCTGTTATGACCATGCAAGTCAAGACTGTGTGAACGAAAATACGAACATGGAATATTTTCTTGATGATAAAAATATTTTGTCAAAATTATTTTATACATGTATGGTATAGTCCGTAAATATTTCATATAAAATGCTGGATGTTTCAAAAAATTCTATTAATGACATTTTTGGTAAATCATTGAATAAGAAATATGGTTTAAAAATGCCAGCATTTTCTTATAACTTTGAATTTTTTTGGGGGGACTTTTATTGATTTAAACAGATCTTAGTGAAAAAGTCATTATATACACATGTATAATAAATCAAACTCACCAAGTACAATGTATAGAAACAGTAATACATGACAGTACTGTCTTAGCATGCGGCACCGACCTTCATCATTTTATTACCTATTATTTGTTTCAATCACATAGACATAAATGGAACAATTGCTGAAGGTCACAGTCCAAAAAATAGGTTTTGTTATATGAAATAGGATTTGGTTTAACAAAGAAAAAAAGCTTTAGGTAAGATTTGTATATGTCGAGCAAAACCAGAATTTTTAAGTCATCAGTTCTTAAACACTTCCAGTCATAAAGTTATTTAAAATATCACAAGATAGTACTTCATTTTATTCAAAACTTACAAAAAATAATATTATTGGATATCTTAAACAAAAGGAGTTTTAATGAGAAATACATAGGAAAAACATAATGAAATACGTATTGTATATATTTACTGGTTTTTGATATTTTTTACGACCGAAAAAATTATGGTCGAATAATGTTATGGCGCTGTTGTCGTCGTCGGCTTTGGCGTCTGTAGACACGTTTGTTTCCGCACGATAATATTTGTTCTAGTTAACCGATTCTTTTAATTTTTGGCGACATCTATTGTTGATCCTAGATAAAAGTTGTTAATGATTTTGGTGAATCTAGCCCCTCTGGTTTTACGGGAAGGACTAAAATGGGTTTTTTGTGTATTTTATTGTGACTTATCTATTTCTTCTCTGATTTTAATGTTATGTTTTGTCTCCAGGACAAATATAACTTATTGGGACACATAGCCATGGCCATGTCTTGCCGTGCTTGAGATATATAAGGGGTTGAAAAATGGTCACGCCTATATTTGGAAAGCTTTTATTTCTCATCCGATTTGGATGGAGCGTTACCGATATTTATATAAAAGGGACCAAAGGTTAAAAATGCGATTTTGCAGGAGATAAGTAATTTTGATTATTCATCCGAATTGATTGGTTTTTTTTCATTTTATTCCTCCCAATGTAAGCTTTCACTCCTTATAAACAATGCAACAATATAACCCAGATATTGTTACGGGATACCATTGCGAATTAACCTCCTATTTAAAAATTTTAATGTTAGTTATTTGGGGTTTCCAAAAGCAAAACATGGTATTTGTCATAATATCATAAAAAGGGGACACCTTCAAACCGCTACTCCTCACAAATTACATGAAATTGGATGAAACTTTCGGGGATTTGTTGGTACGTGATATCATCGTGCGCCTCCTATCTTAGATTTTGATGGGAGTTATTTTAGGATAAAAGGGATTAAACATGATCAGTTATAGCATTAAATTACTGTGTGCAGCACATTATTGTCCTCAGCACATAATTGTGTCAAGAAGAGGACTGTCCACACTGACCAAAATGTTTATTTGTTCACCTTTCACATCTGAACGTGCTGTGGCGTATCTGTCTGCGCTTGCGAAGCACATCAGTTTCCAATGTATTGTTATTTAATCATTTCTTTATTGTTGACAATTTTTCATTAAATATGTATACAACCAGTTGTTTTGTTTTTTAAGTACTGCTCATATTATATAGTAAACACGTCTGAAAAAAGTGCCAGTAAAGACAAACAAGAAAGCAAGTAATGAACAGCTCAACTATAAGCGACATCAGAAAGCAGTGCCACGACAGCCAAACGATTTCTCAATTGTTTGTATTTGTTGTTCTTTTTTTGTGGCAGTTTAACAAGTTATCCTTTGGAAGAAGCAGTCCTGAATAGGTTTTGCAGATGAGTTTATTTAGCATTGAATTTTATATCCCGCTTGCAGAAGCGGATAATGATCATGTCGTTCGATCAGCCGTCAACTCCTGCCATCTCCTCTAAACCTACTGAATTGTACTGGACTAATCTTTAAGGGATTTTTGTTACGGGATACCATTTTGAACCTCCTATTTAAAATTTTAAAGTTAGTTATTTGGAGTTTTCAAAACAAAACATGGTATTTGTCGTAATATCATAAAAGTGGGACACCTTCAAACCGCTACTCCTCACAAATTTCTACATGGAATTGGATGAAACTTTCAGGGATTTTTTTGGTACCTGATATCATTGTGCTCCTCCTATCTTATATTTTGATGCGAGTTATTTTAGGTTCCTCTAAGCAAAACATTTATTTCAGTTAATAATTCTGCTATCAATAATGTTAAAATATTATCACTTTACCTAAAACTTATCTCCTTGAAATAATTAATAACACACAAATAGCTTGATGTTGCAGACTTATAGCCGTTGTTTTTATACGACCGCAAAAATTTTGCGGACGCATTATGTAATGGACATGTCGTCTCCGTTGTCGTCTTTCGTAGACATTGAGTTTTCCGTTCAAAAATTTTTTTGGAATCCATTTGAAATGATAACCATATATAGAAAATTCAGGTTCGGACACAGGGGCTTGGTGAAGTGTATATTAAAATGGGAATCTCGGTATCAAAGGGAATAAAGGGGGATTTTACTTTTCAAATAAATTTTATCTATTTTAATCTATTTTATGTCCAATTTGAATATTTTTTGTATACGGCGTGACAAAGTCAACACAACAAGCCACATGCGTTTGGGCCCATTTGTTACCATTTTGAGATGTACGGACCAAAGAATAGTCAAACCCTAATTTTGAAACCTTTTTTATGCCTCATCCGATTTTGATGGGTTCCTCTCTCCGATTTTTATATAAAAGGAGTCAAAGGGTAAGAATGTCAATTTTTTGTCCAATTCTGCATTTGATTCCATCAAATTAGATCTTTCAGTAGTATTGCAACGGATTTTCACGATCTTTACCGGTTTAACGTTTTCGAGCTAAACGTTGCGGTTAGAATGTCAACGATTTTTTTCTATCTGATACCATTTTCCAGAGTAAAAATGGTCAAAGTGGGCAAAAAATTTAATTTTGCATGATATGGAATTTTTTAATTTTTCATTCGATTTTGATGTGTTTTTTATTTGATTTGCTCAATGAGTGCTTTCAAGGGTATGTTTATGAATATTCTCTATCTCATCCTGTTATTTGAGACAAAAAAATTGTCAAAGTAGGCAAAACTTCAGTTTCTCATGATAAGGGATTTTTTTAAAAAAAATTATATAGTGTAAACATATTTTATAAAAATTTATATTCACTCATAAGTAGAATATATAATAACTGCAATATAATAATAAACTTTTGATTATTACTAAATATTTGAAAGAAAAAAAATATTTAAAAATAAATAAGTTAGAAACTATGATAAATGCAACTGAATAATTTGCATTTCGTAAACAATATTTGAATCTATACATTTAAATGAAAACACCCCATTTTGTGTGTCGCTTCTCTTCCTTCCAGAATGAATTAATCATTTTACCTCTGTGTCCTATAGTTACCATGCATAGTCACATCCGTCATCCTTGCTTATGATTATTTCGTATGGGTTACTTCGGGAGAAAACGAAAATAAAGGCGTCTGGATATTGTTTCGGACGGATTTTTGGGTCGGACAACATTTCTGGTCCATAATTTGCACATGTTTACACAGAATTTTTGTATATTTACAAACAACCCTATATCCCTAACTTGATAACATACAATGCTTTGGGTACATGACCATGACAGGTACCGGTTTCAAACATTCTTTCGGTCACTGGAAGCGACAAAATTACGATTTTTTTGGCACCCCTGGAAAATACATTCGCTTAACGTACAAAACTTTACGAACTTTGTTTGGGTACAAAATGTACGAACTTTTTTGTCTGTTAACAGGTCACATATACACCTTTTCGTGCATGCTCCCAAAACATAAAAAGGCTTTTGCAACATAAACAGGTTGGGGAAGATGCTCATTAATAGGTACTATCTGCGGGCCCTTTTTGAAAAAAATATTTTTTTCCACCCTCCCGTTGTCTTGCATTAAACTTTTTTTTTTATTTGTGGTGTAAAAATTACGTGCTTTCATCTAATATTACAGAATCGAAAAATACAGCGGCTCGCTTGGTCTTTTAGCGAGACCAAGCGACCCGCAGCATTTTCGATTCTGTTATAATAGATAACTGCATGAAATTTTTACACCATAAAAAAAAAACAAAAAAACAAATAGACACAGTGGAAAAGGGGGGGGGGGGGTTTCCGATGCCCCAAGCGCCCGTGAGCGCGCTGTTCAAAACAAGCCACCGTGATCGTCCAAGATGCGTGTTTAAAACGTGGTCTTTCTTCTCTTCTTACAAGAATATTATAGATAAAAATTTTTTTTCCTCTGTGGTTTTACTCTGTGGATAAGATGTACATATATGGAAATTTTTAGTCTTAGGTAAGGGCCATTTAATTTTCAGGAGGGAGGCTGGGATTTCTTAGAACAAGAGCAATAAAAATAATAAGAATCTAGGTGACCAGGACTTCTAGCATGAAAGTATTGCAATAATTTTGGTGAAAATATCTGTGGTTATAATTTGCAGTATAAATAACATGAAAATAAGCAAATCACAACAACATATCACAAATAAGTCCATTTTGCAAACAAAGTCCCATAACTCCATGACGACAAATTA
>JARWCS010012984.1:0-17119 GCA_034783895.1 Geukensia demissa
TTATGACGTCGATGTAGGATCGCCAAGAAAAAAAATAAATCAAAGATCCGAAGAAGACGTCATAATTATTTGGACTACTGTTTTTAAGAAAGAAAAAGGTAACGGTTGGTTTCGCCCTTGTTCCAGTTTCGCTCTGGGTGTATTCACCTGAGTGGTTTTGCCCCCTATTAGTGAGGTGTTTCGCCCTGACATAACCAACGGGTCAAATATTGATGAATATGACATGTATGAGGATGTTATCATTACATATATAATTAGATTAAAGGTTACTATCAACTAATTAGTATTTTTTATCACAGATATTGTTAAATAAACATATGGTTGGAGAGTTTTAAAAAATAATTATTAGTTATTTCTGAATGTTTGATATACGGAAGAAATATAACTTTAAAGAAGTAATCTGTCACAATCAAGAAAAATGTGACTGCAGTTAGAATATTGACATATATATATTTGAAACTTTATAGCGAACTGATCTTAAAATTATGCATGTGGCAGGTAAAGGAAAACTTTTCTTAATGAATGATTATTCAACTTTATTCTTTAAAAGAAAAACCAGTATTGAATAAATAACATCCATGACATCATACATGTGATTCTTCCGACAGAAGACAAAAAACTCAGTTGTCAGAGCAGTCTTCCGTTCCTTCCGTTATTATCTTGCATTAAAAACATGAATAACATTAAATATAATTTAAATCTCAATATTTCATACTTCCTACATTTTTTCACATGAAGAAAAAACACCAATAAAAAACTTCAGCTGTCCTCAGACTACTCTGTCACATGTATGTAACATTAATTTAATAAGATCTTAAAGCCAGAACATAGTATAGTGGAAAAATAAAGATCTTAAGTCTGAAGAAAATGTGTGTACAAATTTCAGATCTATTTGACACAAGAATCCAATTTTTTCTATCATTGATTGACCATCATCAATATGCACCCGTAGAATTTTATATGTTTATTGAAGCAAAGGTGTGAAATGAATTAATTGCTCAGTGAAAATTCTCAATATGCACTGAAGTTTATGATTTCTACCGATCTTATCACCCATCCAAAGATAATAATACCACATTTTCTGGGGTTTTCAATGCAATTTCCCACAAGTTCACACTTGACAAAATAATTATAATCAACAATAAGAATAAGGGTAACACCACTTAGTGCGAACTTGACTAAGGACCACCTAAAGTGAACCAGGATTAGGGCGAAAACCATCAAGTGCGAACTTGGTTCAGGGCGAAAACCACCCGGAACCAAAGAAGAACTACAGTATACACATCGCTGTGAGATAGTTTTGGTTTGAAAATTAAGGATGTGACTATAATAATATTTATGACAGGGGCTTGAGGTTTGAGGGTAGCCTTATATGGGTACTTTGGAAAATTCTGGATTCTTCCCATGTACATGAACTCCCCCACTTACTTTTTGACCTATGGTATATTTATTGGTATTTACAATCCTCACGAATGATAATTCCTTTTTTATCGAGAAAAGCAAGAGATTCTAAAGGTTGAAATGTTTTATTGGACATGCTCAGTCATAGGTCCTGTACTCACTAGACTTAACTTAATCTGGATCAACTAAAGCCAATATACAGATGAACTTTTGCATTCACACTAGTGTTTAGGTTGTGGCTTTACCTAATCCAAATTAAAATGAAACATGAAAATCAAAAGACCATACATAACATTACTAATTATGACGTCAGGTTTAATCCATAATTTGCTTTCACACTACATGCAATGTTATGCAATGTGACTTGATCCATATTTTCCTGAGTTAATCCAGATTAACTTTTGTACTCGTGAACAGGGCATTAGAAACAGTATACAGTAACAATGTATTGACTGGGTTCAGACATCAGCTGTTTTGTTTGACTGGAGGAGTGAACTGTTGCCCGAAGCCATAGGCTCTTGATTAATCTCAGACTCAGGATTAAAATAGTGCTGAATATTTAGGTGCACAAGCTTGCCCCACAAAATCCCTAAAAATGGCATGATAAAAAATGTGAAAAATCAGGATCCAAAGTTACTTCCATGTCCCCCCATAAAAATCAATTGTTTGCTCCCTAATTAATCCTTTCATTATAAGGCCTAATTTTCTCTCAACTGTATCATGATTATTATGCTTCATTTCCAGTATAGAGTTTGAAGAGGTTTACAATGGATTATTCAGCAACAATATAACATCACAGAAAGTTGCATTAGAAAGAATTGGTGTATGGAAAAGCAGGTGAGAATCCCTAGTCATATTATGTCCCTCGGGCATATAAAAGAGTTTGTCATTAAAAAAAAACAATATAGATCATATTCCTTGTGACTGTTTGCATGGTTTGCTCCACTTTTGGAAAGGCATCTCTAAATATAGAATGCCTGCATTTCACTAAGTATTAATTTACAGAAACAGTCAAGTTCTAGGGAAATCTTGTTGATCTTGATTGTCAAGATGCTGAAATTACATAATGCATTTTACATAAAAAGAATGTAAGATAGTAGTTGTTCTAGAATTTAAACCTGCAGATCATTTTTCTCATAAACCTAATCAATTCAGATAGACTAAAACAATAGAAATGCAAATTTAATCCGAAGGAAAAGAAACTGAGCATGTGTACACAAAAAGGAAAAGCCTAATCCCTCTAAGAATACTTGCAAATGGTTAAAAAAAATCCTTAGCATCATCAAGATTAACTATTTTAGTGACATAAGATCCAAAAAAGTTTTTCAGCTTGACATTGTGAGGATGCTCAGAACTTGGACATGATTGGACACAGGATCCATGACATTGCGAGGATAATGATCCTTATGTACATGTATTTCAGGGGTATTCTGCCTGTTGCTATAGAGAGTACATGTGCACTATATAGAGTGATGATAAGTCACACAGATATGAAGGAATCTGACCAGAACACAGATGATACACTGAGAACAGCTTACAGTTTAGCTATTATCAGGTAAAGATTAATACTGAGAACAGCTTACAGTTTAGCTATTATCAGGTAAAGATTAACACTGAGAATAGCTTACAGTTTAGCTATTACCGGGTAAAAATTAACACTGAGAACAGCTTACAGTTTAGCTATTATCAGGTAAAGATTAAAAGATGTATAAGTAGTGTTGGCAAAAATCAGGGATTGATAAGACAACTGCATGCAATCCAACTACTACTACCTATTTACTGGGCTATCGATTTGAAACTAGAAATGTCTGTGTTTAATAATATTCTGTGAAAATGAGAAGATTGCTCATTGAGTGAATGCAAAAGTCCCTGGAATCCATATACAAACATTGGGCCAATTGAACACTTCCTGGCATCAAAACTGTAGCAGTTATGCGGAAAACCTGTATACTCTATATTGAAGGGATGAACGGAAAAACAATATCTCCTTAACTTTTAAGTTCCAGGGGCACAAAAAGTCTGACTGCCTGCCCTATCGTTATGGGGAGAATGGGTTGGAAATCTACAAATTAATGTCATTGCAAAATATCAGAATGTTGATATCTATAATTACAGAGAATAATTATTAAAAAATGTATATTTTTACTAGATTTGTGAATCACATCACAGAAAGAGGTCAAGTGAGACAGCGAATGCAGCCAGTTCATGTTCTAGCCAGAGATGTATGTTGTCTGTCAGAGTCTTAACTTATTAAATCACTTTATTTGATTACATGTAAACAGTGTGAATATGATATTCCTTGTAATGATGTTAATACAACTTATGAATTTCTTTTTAAAATGGAATTTTTATTAAAACATTTGATTATGAAATAAATGAAAATTTCTTGGTTATGCATTCCAATACAAACAATCCACAATATTTCTGTAAGACAAGCTCCATATGTTTAAGGGATCGGCTATTGAACTTTTCAAACTCTACTAAAACCTTTTTTAAACAGGTTAAAGGTAAAATTATAAGACCTCAAACATATTATACATTATCATTCCTATTTTTGGAGATGTATGCTATATTTAAAAGTGGAGCAAAAGTCAGTTAAACTGAGTATTGATTTTAGTACTTGTTTGGATTTAAGTTTTGCTTTGTTTTGGTTCTAATGGTGCTGATGACAGGTTTTTACCTGAAGTATGTATACAACATACAAAAAATCATCATATTTTCGTAACATTGGTAAACTTGCATTTTGATAACAGTCATTGTAAATAAAATGAGTGTTTAAAAGGGAAACCTCACATGTATCTCTTAATTTATATACAAAATGTAAATATTTATAGAATAATTAACAGTTGGTGCAATTTTGAAAGAAAAATTGAGTCAAAATAGGCATTTTATTTTTTTTTCCAACTTACATGGTACAGATAACATATATTACATCTGTTTTGTAGTTAGGAGTGCCAGAATGGATAGTTAAATTAAGACATGATGCAACCCATGGTATATTACCATCTATGGATCTTCTAAAAACAGCAGCAGATTGGTGTATGGAGTGGTTAAAGGTATTTCTCCTATTTATAGCAGATTAAGTAGTTGGTTTAGTTTAAGTAATATTTTAACCCAACCTTTGGTTAAATGCTTTTGAGATTTCCTTGCAATCCAATTGATCCATTAGAAACACTTTATCCAGCACAGAAAACATTCCAAGTTTTTGTCTATGAGTTATGTAAGGGATAAGTATCATTCTTGGTATGTTTCAGAATTTTTATTTACTTTGAACTCAACTTGCCTTAATCTTTTACAAATGACGTAACGTCATTGTCACAGGAGTGATTGATTCTACTGCAATTATGTTTATCACTCATATTTTCTTTTCGAGGCAGAAAATTTTTCACTATTTTCATGTTATCTACTTTTTAGGTAAGAAATGTTTCCACAAAATTTTGTATTTTTTGTATGTTCAGAATGTACTCCTCTGCAATAACATGGATATGTAGACTTTTAATAAATGGGGTCCCCAAAAGAAACAATGTTTTAGACATTTTATTCAAACAAGAAACAGATTCTCCTGGTGCTACCAGTCAATTATTGAATATTTCTCCACTGTCAGTAATTAAATTTTCGATTTTTAAAGCCCTTGCCAAAACTCAAGCTTAAAACTTAGTTAATTTAACTAACCTGTATGGAGAAATTCCCTAACCCTATGCATGAAATATTTTCTGTGGGATGTTAAGCAATCAGTTAACTGAACTTTAAACCTTAAACTAGATAAAGAGAAAAAAAGAAATGTTTTCCACTTCCACTAACATGCTCTAAATATAGGGTCTGAAGGTAGACAAAACTTTTTATTCTTGGAAGCTTTTGACTGATTGGTTTTGGAGACACATTCAGACTTGAA
Organism: Geukensia demissa; assembly: GCA_034783895.1. Taxonomy (NCBI): domain Eukaryota; kingdom Metazoa; phylum Mollusca; class Bivalvia; order Mytilida; family Mytilidae; genus Geukensia; species Geukensia demissa. Next base: position 5,294 of record JARWCS010012984.1, read on the forward strand.
TAATGCTTGTTAATATTTGAAAGCATTCTTATTGATCTCTGGCAATTAAAACCAAAAGAGGACAGGCCCCAAAAATAAATGGTAATGGCAATCAAATAGAACAATAATTGGCCAACAGGTTTCAGACTTGTTTTGCTTGTTAGCAATTTTAGAATTTTTTAGGATGAATACTGGGAGAAGCAGCTAGAAGGAATCTCATGTCAGGAGTTCGTCAATCAGGATGTCAAGTCTAATGACATAGTAGGAGATTTACTGGAAAGGTTTCAAACTATTAAGGTAATGTTATAAAAAATCATGTTGACTTTTATACTGTTACTAAAGAAGGGAAAAACTTTAAGAATTGATCTTTTAACTAGCTCAACATATTTAAACATATTTCTATATGTTAATGAAGTAAATAAGAATGAAAAAGAGATTTTAAACAACAAATGAAAAATTAAAGAACATCTGTTTTCACAATAAGAAAAACATTAATCAACAAAAAATAAGTTTTAAACAACAAATGAAATGTAGGAAATGACAAACCTCCTAGTTTGTAAATCAATTTTTTGGGGAATATATATTTATACAAATATTTCAGAATTCACCAAAGAAGAAAGGAAGCAAACCAATGAGAAAGTTGTTAACCAGACTTGAACTGGCGGTGTCATCTGATCAGTATGTGTAGTATCATGTTATCCTTAGGCTTTATATCAAACTTTCTTCACCATTGGAACTGTTGTTAATTAATAGTTGACTTGAACTGGCGGTGTCATCTGATCGGTATGTGTATCATGTTATCCTTAGGATTTATATCAAACTTTCTTCACCATTGGAACTGTTGTTAATTAATAGTTGACTTGAACTGGCGGTGTCATGTGATCGGTATGTGTAGTAGCAGTAGTTGTATCATGTTATCCTTAGGCTTTATATGAAACTTTCTTCACCATTGGAACTGTTGTTAATTAATAGTTGTATTTTTGTATTTTTAAGGTTCTTCACCATTGGAACTGTTGTTAATTAATAGTTGTATTTTTGTATTTTTAAGGTTTCCTTAAAGTTGGCATTAGTGCCTCCCTCAACTGAACATTTTTATTTTGCTTTTCACAGAATTAGATTTAATAAAAGAGCATTTATTTGTATATTTTTGGAAAGGTGTATTAATATATAATTTTGAAACCAACTGAACTGTCCTTCTGTCAATCACGGTGGTCAATGAGAGTCTTCACATCGTGTTGAACTGGTCATGTGATCTTGTTTTGCTATGAGAATTTTTTCCTCTTGAAAACTATAGTGCTTTAAGTGTAAAGTTTTAAGATGAAGTCTGCGTGCTATAGAACAAAGCATATTCTCTTACCTCTAATACGAGTAATCATTTCAGTTTTGTCTTTTACAGAGAAAATGCTGTTATTTCTTTAACAGAAAAGATGAAGAAAAATTTGAAAGATGGTGAAAATTCAGGTTTGTCAGACATTAAAATTGTTTTTTTCCATACTATCACTATACCATGTACCATTTGTTAAATTTAGATGCTAACAGTTCAATCATTGCTTTAGGTATCAATTTACCTGATATGAGAAAAGATGTTGAAAATGGTTGTTTTGTTATTTTCTAGTACATGTAATCATTTATACTGTTCATTAAGTTTATTTCTCAACTACAGCTGTAAAACCAAGAACACAGATGTCCATTAAAATATTATATTATGTTTTAGATGACATTATAACACACTGGTTACCTGTCCTACAGATTTATCATCAGTGTGGCCTCACCCTGCCTTTGTTAAAACACTTACCAGTCACAGAACGTTGTCACTCCATCATATCCTCATTTCTCTTTCAACTTGCCAGTACAGGTATGTACAGAGTCTTTTTCCTTTCAGCTGTTATTATGACATAGCAAGATTTTTTGAATTGCATGGTTTTTATACACCCAACTTTTAAGACAGGATATTTTATGGTATACAATATCTGTCCTTCTGTCTGTTGTCAACACTTTTTAAAATAAAGAAAACACAAAAGAGCAATTTTGGACAGTTATATATAATGATGGAATAAATGCATCCTTTCATTGTTTGTCAATTTTGAGCATATAGTTTTGGAGTATAGTAATTTTTTGTATTGCAAATGTGGGTTTCTTGTTTTCTTGCTCTAACTAGAAAACACTTTAAACAATGTTCATGAAATTAATGGAAAATCTTTATATCTATGGACATAAGCTCAGTTTTGATTTTCATAAAATTATGATTTCACATTTCAAATTTTTTATACTTTATTCATAAAAAGGGAGGTTTTTTTCTAGTTTTTGTAGTAACTGAAAAACATGACAAAAACATGGTGGCCCTTTAAGACCTTTAAGTTTGGAAAAAACGTGCCCTTTCAGTTATTAATACCAGATGGAGGGTTTACCATTCACTAACCACATCTAATCAGTTTGAAAATGGAATTTAGATGTTATTTTATGCTATAGATATTATAATATTTAAACAAAGGGACATGTAGATAGGGATAAGTAAATTTAAGTAACAGTAACAGTTTCTGAACTATTAATCATTAACCAAATGTTTATTTGTTTCTTCTTGAATATTGGGGCAATGGCAAATATAGATATTTGTTTAATTCTATTAGTACTTGTAGGGATAAGTAATTTTTGCATGTTTTAGTAACAGTTGTGACCGTGAATGAAGAATATTCAATTGTATGTATAAAAAGATGCTTTTAGGACTTTGAGTCCTTCACCAGATACAACATTGGTTATTACCATTTTGGCAGATTGCACATATAGATTTTGATGGATAAACAAATAACCAATGACCATACTTTGGTTCCAAAACCTTGAAATACATAAAGGGAATTTCAAACATTTAAACTTACTTCAACAGTGGCTGGTTAGGATGACAAACACAAATTAGATAGATTACCATCATAGGACAATTCCATCAAAGTTAAGTTGCAATTTGCAGAGTAGATTTTTAATGAATTCCCAATAGTGTCTTAGATAAACAATATTTGTTTGTCATTGTTGCCAATATTGGTTGCGAATGACGATGTCAGATATGATTTTAAAAGATGAACACCCAGTGCTTGCTTACAATTGGCTAAGTAGTTTGAAAGATGAAAGTTTTAATTTTTTTCTCCTTTCCACTTTTGGCAGCAGTGGCTATATTGGGTGGCTGACAGAATGAGACGACCAGCCATGATTCATTCCACTAAAGTTTTGCCTTAATTGGCCAAATGGTTTTATCAGAGATATTTAGCTAATGTGACATAATTATCATGTAAGCTATTGGTATCCATGTAGTTTTCTTTCTGTCCACAATTATAAAAAAAGGAATCCCCTGAAACAGCTTAGCTAATTTGGACCCTTTGTTGGAATGGTCCTTTGTTGGTTATCTTTTAAATTTGTATCTGGCATAAATGCAGACAAAAAAGATGGCTGTATTTAATACAAATAAATGAGCAGATGGTATTTAAAAATCCTCTTGGCTGAAACTGGTGAGCTAATTGAAACCAATTTTTAGCTGTTCCTCTACCAGAACTGTATCCAACAACTGAAATTCACATGAAGATCTTTTTGTTAGAAACAGCCTAGTTATTTGCAACCAAACTTCATCCAATTGTCTTTAGATGTCCTCTAAAAAACCAAAATGGCCATCATAGCTAAACTAAGTTTAACATATGACACTTTGAGAAATTCACTCAAAATCTTCTTGTTAGAAACTAGTTAGTCAGTTGTAACCCAACTTTGGTGGAATGGTCCTTTGGCACAATGTTATTGCTAAAGCTTGCATAACCAGTTAAGGCTAAGAAGAGCATGTACACAGTAATTATCAAGAAAACTGATCTGCATTTCAATAAAAGCTTGACAAGATCATCTAGTATAAACATACTGCCTTTAGGTTAGGGTGTTATAGTAGATTACCACACGTTGAAAAAATATCACATGAAGACAAAATATCACCCGAGATGTGTCAGGGTGATATTTTTTCTGAGTGTGATATTTTCTCTAAGTGTGGTAATTTACCATAACACCTCACCTAAAGACAGTATGTTTTTTTATTATACTGAATGCCTTGATCTGTTCTGGTTTAGCTGATGCAAGAAAGGGAGAAACCCAATAAAAAATGATAAATAATAAATAACTTACATTAAAGTATAAAAACCTGCTTTTAGTCCCTCCTCAATAAAAATAGTTGGGCTAGACCAACAAAAACCAATGCCAACCTTTACGTAGCAGAAAAAAATCAATGGCCGAAATATTAAAAAAATCTGTTTTTCTGAAATTAAAGTTATCGTGCCGAAAGCTACATGTTTACAGACACCAACTACAATGACAATATAACATAATATAGCAGCAATTTTAGTGCGGTCGAAATAAAATAAGACGAACAACTTGTCGTCTGATGTTTGTAAGCGTGGATGGGTGTGAAATAGTTATTGGTAAACTTCGGCCGGAGAGGGTGATATTTTCCGAGTTCGGCAATGTTCGCTCTCAGAAGGCTACACAAAAAATATCACCCGTTGCAAGGGACGGGCGGAACAAAACAAAAACTCGGCAAAATACCACATTTTTAAGAACCAATGAAATACTGGATTACATAAGAAATTTGGATTACATAAGAAATTTGCATAAAGTATAATAATATAAATCTATGTCATGTATGTGGAAAATGTATAATATTCAAGTTCAAGTAGTTTACAGCTTGAAATATTTCAATTAAACAAGACCAAAATATCTAGAATATGTTGATTTTAAGCACCTTTATCTTTTATAGGATCTACAGACAAAGTAGTGGATTATTTCGACTTTTTGTTGAATCTTCCTGACCAGTACCAAGTAATGAGCTTGTAAGTATGTAATACTCAATGGTCAGTCATAAATAACCAATTTTTAGAAAATTCTAATGACATTAAACATGTTAAAGAAATATTATTATTGTATAGCAACATTAATATATTCTAAGTAGAGAGTAACAAAAAGTTAACATGTGATATTACACGATATTATACTCAGTGCAATACTGCATTGAAAAAGTGATATTATTATTTTAAAAATTGATGTTTTTAGTGATTAAAACGTTTTGCTATAGAATAAAAGGGTTATTACGTGAATATTAATGAATATTAATAACTTGTAGAATATTAATTTCACTTGTAAGCTCATGCAATATATTATTCTACTTGGGACAATATTTATACAATAATAATGTAAAGCAAAACTTTCTGCAGTGCTTTCAGCACTTTGATTTAATCTATGATGAATCAAAATGACTAATTTGAGAATGCTTTTGGATTGTTAAACACTCAAGACAAAGCACTTCGACAAATGTGAATTTTGATATGCTACATGTACATCTCTCATCAGTACTAGTAGCATTAGAACTGAAACATAGAAAGTCCAAGATCCAAACATGGTAGAAAAAGTACTCAACTCTAAACAAATCAAAATAGCAAGCAAAGCCAGCAGTAGGGACAACTACTATAGGTGCAATATGTTTCGAAGCTTCCGATATTTTCAGTGTTTTCCTATTTGTTAAACATTATTTTATAGGACTTGTCATTGTACTTGTAAATTTTATGGCTTGCCAAATCCATAGTAACACAGAATTGTGAACATAATTGAGTTTAAATTTCCTTCAGATTCCAGTATCTTGATCTTCATCAGATATTACCCAGTAATAAGGCTGAACAACTTATAAACATTGTCAGGATGTACAGTACTTGTGAACTACACAAAACAGAGACCATATTTGATATTAAAGGTACACTTATTATAATTTTGCTCTTTGTTTCAAATTGCAGGAATTACAAAGTTAATTGATCCATACAGCTTTTGTTTACATTACCTGAAAATAATCTCATCAAATCAATATTTACATGTCAAACCAATGAATATAGTAAGATTTGATAATACCACCAACAATTCATTTCCTTGTAAAGAAATTTGTCAGCCTACAGAGAAACCCATGGGGTTCTATATTTCTGGGTGGTGAAAAGCAGATTTGTTATTCTTGTGTTGTACCCCATACATGTACCAGTTTTTACTAGGATAATTTTATCTGTAAAGTTGGGTGCCCATTTTCACCATGTGAATAACACCATCTGTAGTTTTATGATTTCTTATAAGGATTTTAATCCTTTCATTGAAAAAATAAGAAGTCACTACATGCTAAAATTTTTTCACCCACAATCATTCACCTTTCATTAATGGGTATTCCATGCACATGCTCCCTAATTTCCTAAGCGGAATGCACATTTTTCTAAATTTAGGGCAACCATGGCATAAATTGCATAAAAATGACATTATTTTTTTCTTTCTCAGAGACAAAACATTTTTTTCTGGTTAAAATTTGGTCTTTTACTAATATTGTCATACGATTGGATAAAATTTGCTCACCCAGTTGTTTTTCAGGTTTTAAAAAATGGTAGCCATTTTTAGTTCAGAATGAGGGGGAAATTTCTTAGGGTGTTGTAAGGCAATAGTCAGAAGGTCACATGCAGAATTGTTCCTTAGACTTATGTCCTTGCCAAACATAATTGTTATCACATGAGAATTAAGTTTAAGATTGGATCAAAGGAATTATTCCTTAAAAATTTGGGAAGTGTAACCAAATATTTATGAAATGGTCTTTTGATGGTCCCCCTTTCTAGTGTTATTTGTTAACCCTGTTAACTAGAGATTAATTGGTCTCCCTTTCTAGTCTTATTTGTTAACCCTGTTAACTAGGGATGAATTAAATTGTTTTACAGACAGCCTTGGTGGTGTAATGGTTAGCATGCTCGCCTCGAGTTCGGAGGGTAGTGGGTTCGATCTCCGGCTGGGTCAAACCAAAGACAATTAAATTGATATTTGCTTCTTCTCCGCTAACACGCAGCATTTAGGAGTAGGAGCAAAGACTGGTCGGTCCAGGGTCAGAATAATGTGTCCTGTCTTCCTGTGGACTGTTGCTTTCTAGAGCTAGCACGTTAAAAATCTGGCTCAGCGTGTCAGTCTAGTACAAAGCAGGGTTCATTCACCATCATCATTCATTGATATACTCTCGTCCTGAATGTGCATGAAATATTTGCCATTGAACGTTAAGCAACATTCAGTCAGTCAATCAATGGTTTTTAATGGTTTTATCGGTAATTTGCAGCAATTCCCTTTGATCTGTACTGACCAATAATTCCTGTACAGGCACAGATAAAAAACTTATCAGCTTGTTGTGAAGAAAACGTCACGTTGTCAAGCATTTACGTTGCATGCTTTGTCTTCATGCGCGCCTTTTCGTGAATGAGATAGATCCAACGTCATTCATAAAAACGCCCTACAGGCTCACTGAATATTTTCCGTGATAAAGTCAGTACAAGATACAAAATGTCCTATATTCTATATTTCTGTATGAGATTTGCTTAAAGTGCATTTGAAATAATTCATTGAAACTACTTGTTCAGTTGAAAAAGCATCATCATATTATGTGATTATGGCCCTCATCAGAAATTAATATCATAATATTTATATCAAGAAAGTGTTATTTTTCCAAGGTCCGAAGGATTTGATTTAATAATTATGATATGAACTTCTGGTCAGGGACATAACTGTATTACCATACTGAACTAAATAATTGGACCATTTCTCATGTACCGGGTATGAGATGGAATATTTATACTATATTGCTTTGAGACATGTACATTTACTTTATATCACTTACTTTTTATACCACTGTGAAAACAATAATAGAGTTTTATTTATTTTTTTAATCCTTATCGAGAAGAATTTGATCAATGTCTATATCTGTGTTTTTTCCAATTCTTGTTGCAGAGGTTAATGATGTGAGACCACTTCTGCCATTGTTCACCTCTGCAGGCGATCAATATTTACACAGGAAATAACTAGTTATTTCTTCAACATGCAAATTTTCTCCAAATTTGAAAAGGTTATTTGCACTACCTACATAATCCCTCACATATATTTTGCTGCCCGCCCAGTTTTCTGCAGGAAAAAATGTTATTAGGAAAACCCATAAAACAACTAATTTATTTTTGAACTTGTTACTATAGTAAAGTATAATAATTTGGTTTCTTTATTTAAGATTTAAAACCAAGAAAAGGTGATGACATAAGGAATTCGAAGTGGAAATTATGTACAGGTAAGTTAAGAATTTTTTTTCTTCAATTTTGGAAAGATATTCTGCATTATATGATTTTATATGATATTTTATTGTGTTGCAGTATAATATTCCATTAACAACATTCCTCATATTGCAGTGGTGCAATATAGCATCAAAAAAGTGATATGATTGATAGCTTAAATGCAGCTTTAGTTTTACTACACAATAAATGGGTTATTGCATGAATATTCTCCCTCATAGATTTCTATTTACACTCACAAGCTTGTGCAGTATTCTACTTGGAAGAGTATTATGAGAACAACACTGTTTAGAAATGACTATGGCAAAATAATGGTGAGTGTTTAGACCATAGTGCACAAGTAGTGTTTTCTCCAGTTTTAAAAAAGGGCATGTTTTAGCATTAAAACGGCACTTTAAAATTCCAAACTTTTATTATAATTTTTATTTTTGACCTGATTATTTCTTTAAAATAAAAAAATAAAAAAATTAAAAATGTTATTCTTAGTTAAAATATTTTTTCATTATTTTTTTTGTCCTAGTTAGTATTTAATAGTGTTAACATACTGTATAACTCATTTTCTCGAATGAGTGTCCTCCAGGCTGCAACCTTAGTACAGTTATTTATATAAAATATTTCTTAAAGATATTGAAATAACATGTTACTATTATGATTAGATGATGTGAATTGGAGCATGGTTCCTCTTGGTTATATACCAGGATGTCAGATCACATATGACAATATGATATTAAATCACATGGTACCAGATGGAAGAGAAGAAATCTGTGATCATTGTTCAGATGAAGACATGCCATTTATTCAAGATTCTGAGCTACAGATGTAAGTGTTTACTGACAATGTTGCAGCAAATACACAAAATCAGATACTGTGGACTACAAGTCTATGTGGACTATAGGTGTAATCTGCATCTTCCATTGACTTATAATAGGCAATGCATCCATTGTAAAGAATCCAAAGAATATGGTTATTACATCTCACAGTCAGTCTTATTTTATATAAAAAAAAATAACTAAAAAAAGTTCCATTAAAACATATTTGCACCCCGGAAAGGCACTTACGGAATTACCTCTTTGGGTGGGTTCTCTAATATCTGCTACATCAGCAGATGTTAGAGAACCCACCCAAAGAGGTAATTTTTGTAACATCTACATCAGGTACTATTGGCATGAGAAGTTGTAGTAAACTTATCTATGGGTGGTTACTACATTTACATATTCATAAAGGTATTTCTCGTATATCTTGAATACTTAAATGGAACAGTCTCAATGCAGAAATTCAGTTTTATATTGTATGATTTTTTGGTTCAGAATCATCCAAATATTGAATTTTTATGTTTTTTAAAATAGATCTTCTGGCTAACCATATCTTTAAAGATTTAGTCATGTTTTTTTTTTTAATTGCAAAGAACATTCTGTAAAAGTTTGAAAAGAGAAGACGACTAATCTTTTTTTATCATATTATTAATATTTTTGTAATTAAAGATTTTCGCCAATAATTCCCTTTTATGGATCTGAGTTAGAGGTATAAATTGTTTTAGACGTTTAGAATGTAAACATCACCAACATTTCAATGCCTTTCAGACATATTATAATTTCCAGCAACAGGGAAAAATAGTCATTGTTATTGTAACTTAAAATAAATGATAGAATTTGTAATGATCAGACACCATAAGTTTTAGGCTTCTTTTGTATATGTATTTTGTTTAAATGGTGGTTGCTTTGTACAATTTTATATTGTCTTTTTCAAATTTCAGAAATTCTACGCAAGACAAATGGTCTCAACAAGATATGGACAAAATACAGAATCTTGTTCAAATTTTAGTATAGATATGAAAAATAAATTTATATTATGATCAGGAACAAAGTTTTTAATAATGATCTTTGCATCAGAGAATGGGGATTCAGAAGGTTAGAGATATTTCTACAGCTTCACCAATTTCATAGTCATTTTCTTATAGAACTGAAGTATAGACAAACAGATGTAAAACAAATCAAAATATATTTTTAGCCATTCAGACCATATATCCTTAATTCATTGTTGAAATTCACCCAGTCCAACCTGAGAGTACCTGAAATACAATAAATATACTAAACAAAAACATGCTAAAAGAAGATACCTCTCTAAGCAAGCTATGGCTGAGATTCCTGATAAGTCATTAAGCATCTCAACACGAGATATCATCAAACACAGTATGTCCTAGGATTAAATACTGTGTTGTCACCTTGGCTAAAAGGCTGACAGGTGAGTGATACAGGCTCCTGTGATTTTCTGGTTAAAATCTGTAAGGTAGCCATATGAGTATCAAAATCCATACCAACAAAAACCAGTTTGTATGTTCCAACAATGTCAAACCTGCACCCTTTGTGGATAAGTTTTACAGAACATTAAGATAAAATGGATCATTTTTTAAATATATGCTCAATATGTAATTTTTCCATATAATTTATCATTTTGGTTGATTGGATTTTTACACAGTGTTGTTTCAGCCATAGTGTTGGTGGATAAAGCTGCCAGCAATAGTGCCTGGAGAAAGCATTCAACCTCATCACATTGTTATGATAGCAAGTTTTTTTAATTGTGGAAAAGTATATTCAAATTACTCTAACAATCCATTCATTAAAAACCATTTTTATAAATTAAAATAACTACAACAAAGCTTGAAAACAAGCACATGGTCAATACAAACAGTTAACCTGGCATCCTGGGGAATTTGTCATTTTTGTGTAAAAGGGATCAACGGGTTAAAAAACGTCATTTTTGTGTAAAAGGGATCAACGGGTTAAAAAACGTGATCGTGCGGGAGATGAGAAATTTTTATCTGATTTTTTATGTTTTGTTGTTTTTTTTCTTGCCTGCGACTTGTAGTCGTGGAACTGAGACATAGTTATTACTCCCCAGTGGCAGGCAGCTACTATTTTTCGTAAGCATTATATCTCTGAAACTGTTTACCCAGGGTTAACCAAATTTCAACTTTCAGACCTTAACCTCATTTTCATTGTTCAATAACTTTGTAAAAAAATGGATAACCTGCAACAAGTTTTTATATCTCAACATTAGTTATACCTAGACCTGCCATATTTGGTCTGTAGTTTGATCTTGGTGAGTACTCAACAGTCTGCTATATGTCATTTGACATTGGCCTCATTTAATGGTTTAATCACTTTGTAATTTTTGTACACTCAACTACATTTCTCCACAATTTTGATACCTCATAATATTAAGTCTGTATTTAGATCTTAATGGTTAGTACTTGCCAGTATTGATTTGCCATTTGACCTTGACCTCATTTTCATTGATGAGTTACTTTGTAATATGGCGACATTTTTTCACATTTCAGTCAATTTTTCAGCAACTGCTGTACCTGTCATGGGAGATCTAAGGATATCCCGTTGGAGTTCATGTCAGAGGTCAAATTTACGATAGCCAATCAGCGATGCCTCACTGGTACGAAGGCGATTTGCTTGTATAGCGCTTTGGTAAAGCTCCGAAACGTTCCGAAGGAAAAAATAACCCCTGACATGAACACAGATGGGATGTCCTTAGATCTCCCACAACGCGACCAAAGAAATAAAACAAATAAAAAAGGAGGAGCGAGTGCGGAGATTGTTGCTGTACCTAGACCCACCATATTTTTGTGTCGCCTGCTGCTAGAGCAGGGCGACATATAGGGATCACTTCTGTCGTCTTGCTCCGTGTCGTCCGCGTCACACTTTCCCTA
>JARWCS010013091.1:0-17111 GCA_034783895.1 Geukensia demissa
TCATGACTAAGTTTATTACAATCCAATAAAAAATGATACTCATCTTCCACTCCTATATTGCATAACTGACATATTCTTTGGTCTACTGGCAATTTCATATATCGACCTCTTTCAATATTTAAATTACAATTGCTAATTCGTATCTTAATAAAATTTCGAAGATTTTGCTTATCAACATCTGCAAATAAAAACTGTTCCCTTTTAAAATTATTCTTGAATTCACGATATGTTCTCAGCTTATTTGTTCCTGATACTTTGTTATCGTTAAAAAGTAAGGAATACCAAAAATTATTATATCTATCTTGAAGTTTACGAGAAATAGAATTTAAAGTTCTCTTCTTTGAAAATGTAGTCTGATTTTCCCATAAATGACCAAAATTGATAATATGAAAAAAAGACCGAAGTTTATCAAACAAACTATTTTTTAATAAAACGTTATCCTTATATGCATGAAAAATCAATTTATCATCAGTTGCCTTTAATACATGTAGCCAGTAACTAACACAAGATTTAAGCGCACTCACAGAAAGAGGATATAAACCTAGCTCACCTAACACTGCAATGTTAGTAGCTGATTTATGGACACCAAGTAAATATTTTGCAAACTTCACTTGTATTTTATCAGGCACAAACTTTTCATAATTAACTTCAAAATCAGACAAGTTGGTTCCCTTTAATAACAATGGCAGTGCCCATAGTTCTGAACAATATAATAAAATAGGTTTAACACACGAGTCAAATAATTTTAAGTGTACTAAAACATTACATTTATCACTATATAGAGACTTCCATATACAAAAGGCTGCTTTACTGGCTTTTTTAGACAAATGAATAATGGCATCTGAAAAAGTACCGGATGCCTTGAATATAATTCCAAGATATTTATACTCATTTGTAAGTTGAATAACTTTATCACCATAAGAGAATGAAAAATTTTTCAAAATTTTTCCAGATTTATTAAAAATGATAACTTTTGTTTTTTCTATATTAACTTCCAAATTCCATTTTTCACAGTAATCTTTTAAAATATTTAAAGCATTCTGCAGCCCTTTTGATGATTCAGACATTAAAACAACATCATCAGCATATAACAAACATGACAAATGTCTACCATTCAAATCAAGAGGTTCACATTCTGCATTAAAATGACCAGATAAATCATTCACATAAAGAGAAAAAAGAGTAGGACTCAAAATACAGCCTTGCTTCACACCGATAGAAGATTCGAATGTGTTGGTTAGACCATCAGCCAGATTAACTGAAAATGAAACGTTACTATACATGCTCTTAAGAATACTGAAAAAATCACCACTAATATTATAATGACTTAATTTATACAAAAGGGCTTCTCTGTTTATGGTATCAAAAGCCTTTTTTAAATCAATGAAGCAGGCAAATATATACTTATTTTTTCTGAAATATTTATCAATAAGGGTTTTTTAAACTAAGTTCGGCTGAGATGGCCTTATTTGTTGGCAGTTAGGGTCATCAGATATAATGCTGAAAGGGTCCCCCTAAGGTCCATTCCACCAGTTTGGTTTAAATTGAGCAGGTCATTTTAAATTAGAAGATTTTTTATGAATTTCCAATAGGGTCCTATGTTAAAACTAACTTTGGTATGGCTGCCATCTTGGTTGGAGGATAGGGTCACCAGATAAAACACTGAAAAGGAATCACCTAGTGACCATTCCCCCAAATATTGGTTCATATTAAACAAGTAATTCCAGACAAGAAGATTTTTTAATGAATATCCAATGGGGTCCTATGTTATACTTAGTTCGGTTGAGGTGGCCATCTTGGTTGGCAGGTGGGGTCATCAGATAAAATTCTGAAAGATCACCTAAGGACTATTTCACCCAAGTTTGGCATAAAATGGCTTGACAGTTTTGGAGAAGATTTTATAAGAACAACCCTCCCCTTTTTTTTCTTTTTTTTAACGGCGGCCACATTGGTTAGCTGATCAGGACTTTGGATGCAATTCTGAAAGGGACCATCAAATGACCATTCCACCAAAGCTTGGCTCAGATTGGATCAGTGGTTTCAGAGGAGAAGATTAAAATCTGAATTGTTGACGAACGACAGACACCAGGTGATGAGAAAGGCTCATATGGCCTTTTAGGCAACGGGAACTAAAAATGAATGGATTTCAAAAATTAAATAATACAACACTGTAAAATGTGGATATTTTCACTGTATGTTATTTTTGCCAAATTTGAATTGAAAGATTTTGAGTGGGGATTAATTTCATAGTATTACACATTTCTACAGTAGTAACTAAACAACATTTTATATTGGCTTTGGGGTTATTTTCGAGTAAAAGTCCGAAATTTAAAATAAGAAACAATAAACCCCACACAAAAATTCATGTTTACAGTATACCTTTTTTGCCAAACCCAAAAACAGTAGGAATTATAATCACTTAAAGTTCATTTTTAGGATACATATAGTCAACATTACAAGAATTGGTTGCCTGGAACAAAAGTTATCCTGTCTGTAGACAGAACAACAACTCCATTATACAATCACAATATTTAACAGTCATATAAAATATATAGATAATTTTTGCAATTGATAATCATATTTTCTACAATCAAGACAGTAAAATATGAAAATTTCGAGCTTTGACGAGAATTAGGTTTAACTATTGAAATTGATAAAAATACAATTATCAGTGACTAACAATGTTAGATTTTCTAATTCTGCATTGGAGGGATTTTGATGTTTTAATTTTTAAATATTGTCTAAAAACCACAGCTTAATAGTGACCTCATCAGTCAAAGTCAGCTGAACTGCAAAGGTCGTTAATAATAATCATGATAATTGCACACATGTTGATAAGTAGTTTTTTAACACTAGTAATCCACCTGCAAGTTACAGAGATATCAATACAGTACTTCTGCATTTACCTAAAGAGGTGTTTCCAGTTTGAATTACTGCATTGCATCTACATGGACAAGTCCGTGGGTACTGATTGGAACATTTGTCTAGCATATACTGATGTCCTGGAATGAGGCAGGAAAACAGGTGCTTTGTCAATACTGCTGCCACTGTTGAAGCATTTCCAAACTTAACAGATTTCAGGGCATCTTGGTGAAATTTCAAGTCTGAAAATATACAAAATACACATCAACATAACATATACGGTGTAATAACTCTAACCATGTACTCAAAATGTATAGTAATGATCCATTTGTTTTTAGAGATTTATTGAATGTTGCTTAACCTTCAGCACCAAATATTTCATGCATTTTCAGAACGAGCATATTAATGAATGACAATGAATGAACCCTGCTTTGTACTAGACCAACAAGCTGAGCCGATTTTTTTATTCAACATGCTAGCTTATAAAAGCTAAGGTCTGCAGGAATACATCCCACTTTACCCAGACACATTATTCTGACTCGGCCACCAGTCTTTGCTCTTACTCTTAAATGCTGCGTGCTTAGTGGAGAAGCAGCAAATACCAATTTTAATGTCTTTGGTTTGATCCGGTTTAACTTGAAATATATAGTGAAAAACAAAAAGGGACCAAATACTTTTGTATTTCTATGTACCTTTATGTTCCTACATGTATTTAAATTATGAACAGAACATGCATGTAAAAACATCAATGATGTCCATGGTCTGAGATGAGAACAGCACAAAATGGATGCCTGAAACCTTAGTTCACAGTCTCATCAAAGTGTAACAAACTTGTTTTCAGGGGTCACCTTTAGAAAGAAGAAAAAAATGACCATTACGGACAAGTGGCCTCTTAAATCAAATTTATTCATGACAAAATCTTAAACATTGGGGAATAGAAAAAAGTGGCCTTTAACATCAAGTGGCTGCTGAATAGAGGTAACCACAAAGGAAAGTTTGTCTGTATATTTATTGATTGCCAATGATTGGATGCTGCTTAACATTCCAGTGTCAAATTCACAACAACACAATGATGAGTGTTAATGAATGAACCTCATACCCAACCAATACACTGAGCCAGCTTTTTTAAACAGCTAGGTCATGAAACAGTCTACAGAAAGACATGCCATTTTACCTAGACACCCAATCCTTGCTCTTACTCCTAAATGCTGCATGCTTATCAGAGAAGCAATTTTAATGTATTAGATTTGACACTGCTGCAGATCGAACTCACAACCGTCTACCCAAGTCAAGCATGCTAACAATAACACCACTGAGGAGGTCTACTGCTGATATACTCACTGTCTAAATAGTCCAACAGTACTGCAAAAACATCTTCATGCTCTTTTGGTGTCTCTGCTGAACAAAAATCTTCAAAAATTGAAGAAATAAAGAGCTGGTTAAAATCAATGGCAACAGCATCAAGCTGCATTGCTGCTGCAGTGGCCTCCAGTGGCTCTTCATCTCTCATACTGAAATAATAATTATGATAATACATATAATAACATTTGATCAAAATTAATATTTCCTAATTTTATAACAATAAGACAGTTAAGACATGTAAAAGAAGCAATTTTACTATGTTTAATGTATTTTCCATAGGGTTCTAGGTTTAACTAGATGCAAGTTTAAGACTCTGACTGCTAGTCGACTAGCATGACTAGAAAGACAAATTAGAACTTAGGTTGGAGCACTTGGGAAGCATCTCATAAGGAACATTTAAGCTAGACTACATGTATATGTTTAAATTCATTCAGTGGTTCTCAGGAAGAAGGGTTTATTCTATGGTGCAGAACAATTGTCATGACTGTTTTAAGCTCCAACTCTATGACATGAACATTTCATGCATACTCTGAAAGTCTGTGAAGTCACCCAGCAAAACTGGAAAGTGGAACAAATTCAGAGAAGGGAAGCCCACATAAGTCATGCAAGTAAACTGTATTATTCCTTGATTCAGAAAGCATATAATTTATCTCATTGACATGTATGATAGGGCCAAAAAAAATTATAATATGTGTTTACCGTTACATGCTAAAAAGTCGGTAGATCAGAATTTTTTTTGTGCAATGGTGCTTTGTATTTCACCGTTTTAAATAGCCTATTCTATCTAAATAGAGAATTGCATCAACCAAGTAACCTTAACCTATTTGAAAAAAAGATTCCCTCACTAAATTTAGACTGTTTCAAAAAATTGAAAAGAAATGATAAACTTTTGTCATAAAAAATTTTAGGTTCAGGGGTAAAAAAATATGGTCATTCGGGTGAAAGTACACACACATATTTTTTTGGCCTAATGTATAGGAATATTTTAAAATCTGCTTCCCACCATTGTTTCACTGTTAATCAACTTTTGTTATACCTTTATAAAATATTCCTATGAAAAAATATTGCAATAAAGCATCAATATTTTAACTGTTTTGCAACAGTAATGATTTTCATAAAGCTCCCCATTCAACAGTTTTGTCTGTTGACTGCTTGGGCATGGCTTAATTTCTATTAGCTGATCACATCATGTGATCAGTTCTGATCGACAATGGTATAGCAAAACAGTTATAGTATGGATCCTTAGACAACAGCTGTTTTGTTTGACCCTCTCACTGAACTGTAGCCCTCAGCCTGAGGTGCATGTTGCATGTGCCTGTCCCAAATCAGGACTCAATGCCATTGGATTGTCTTTTTGCTGTTTTTATTTATATTTTATTGTGTGGATTCCTGGTTATTGGTTTGTTTTTTTTTTCTTTACAAATTATCAAAGTATACTGTCTTACAATTGCAATGAATTATATTGCAAGTGAAGGGCCATCTAAAGTCAAAGTTTGGGACAAAGACAGGCCTATTTAACCTATTTTCTTCTGTTTATGGAAAGGTATTTAAAAATCTTTGCTAACTTGCCCTGCATATGAGGTTTAACTAACAATTCAGCCAATTTGAATGAAGTGTAACACCTTTTTCATAGACCCTTATACTGTAACTGCGTTCTTGATCTCAACGCTTGTGTCGAAACAGCTTCCGTGTGTACAAACTTTACTGACGCAATAGTGTTGACATCATATTTAATTGTTCCTTGATATCATTTTTGTGGTAAAGTGTGTCAATTTACACCCAAAATTGCAGGAACATGGGTTACAGTAAAAGGGTCTATTGAACTAGATTTTGTGGAAAATCCTCAAGTCACAATGGAAACACCTGCATCAATAATTTCATTTCAAAATTTGGGACAAAAAAAGAATTTTACATGTAATGTTTTTTTTTAAATTGAAGTTACCATTTCAAGTGGGTCCATCCCCTCTGTTGTTGTGGCCCCATTGTTGATCTGTCCCTAGTTGTTGTGGCCAGTCGATCCGTCCCTCACAAAATATATATCAAATTTATTTATTTCTATAATATTCGAAGATAGTAAGTTTGCTGACATTAACATGTTACCGATTATTCGTAATAATGGTCATCATTGGTTAATATACGACTGATTAAAATATGATGTCATCATAACCAAGTGGTACAAATGTATGCAAGAACCTCCCTTACAAATGTTCTTCATTTTCAATTTGTCCAACAAATATGTTCTGTAACTGGGATATTAAATCTTCCCTTTTTATCATAAGACAATGGGAACTAGTGCAAATTTTTGGAATTGCAGACCGCTTTGTAATATTAACTAAATGAGCTGGCCTTGCACCTTGTTGTATGTGGTTCTAAAAAAGTTATGTTTTGTACATTGACAAATATTTGAGTTTTGATTCTGAACATTTTCATCCTTTATTCTTTCTTATGTCTCCTCCATGCGTATACATGGAATGGAGACATATTGTTTTCATTTCAGATGTCTGTCACAAATTTCGTTTCGCTCGACTGAAGAAACTACATGGTGTTATGCTATGAAATTTGAAATATAAACTGTTTATATTGTCGTCTAGTGAATGTATGGTGCATAGCTGATTTTCAAGGAGTTAATATATGTATATAAAGTTATTTTAATTCTGATTTACTTTGCATTGTGCTATTTATAGATGAATTGATTAATCATACCGGATCTACCATGTAGACAGCATGCAATGTTTTAAAATTGTTATTGTAAAGAATTTATTTTCTTATTAAGCTCACACAAAACTTTCACATGTTTTGATTAATTTACTTACACCATGACACTAGACAATAATGAATATTATTTTAAGCTGGATTCAAAACGGGTTTTATTCCCAGTTTTAAGTTATAAATAGCTGTCAGTATATTTAACCTACATGTATAGTTATGACGTGTGCTAATATTTTCCGGCTATTGGACAGAATTAGATTTATTTTCATTAAAATTTTTTATTGAAGTTTATCCTGTAGATTTTGTTTATCTACACAAAAGTAATGATTCACTAAAGTTACATTTAATGTGCGACCACATGGCTACACCGTGACACAACCAAATCGCCAGAAAAAGCCGAGTGATATTCCAATTCTGACATACCACACATTTTTATGACATTTTTGGAAACAATGTTTAGTACATGTATTACATTATACATAATGATGTTTGTTTATTTTTTGAAACCAATATTTATAGGCAGAACCATAGATATGTGAGGAAGGAAACTATGTATTTGACCATCAAATACTTTTACATCTAGTTTTATATGCTTTAAGTCATTTTTAAAGTGCATATTTTTTATATCAAAATATATGTAAAATAAAGATTATCTAAAATATCCTTAGTTTTCTTAATCCATGGCTTGTAAGCTTGAAACAATAGTGTACCTTCCAAAGTGTATACAGTCTAAAAAGTTCACCGCTGAAGAATGTCTTGAAAGTTTTAAGTGTTAGCTGAATGATTAAGTTCTGCCCGGCAGGCATCATTTGATTTTTTGAATAATATACATGTAGTCCTAGAAAACTAGTGAAATAATGCAATTTATTTGTTAATTATCTGTTGAGTATACCATGGAAGTAGTCAATATAATACTTCCATGAGTATACAAAAATAAATAAGTTCACCACTAAACAAACAGCTGTTCAAACAGCTTTTAATTAGTCACAATATACAACCATTTTAGGATAGATGATCAAAAAGAAGACAACTTCATTGTCTTTGCAAATACTCTATTTTCAATAGTTTGAAATGTTAATGAAATCCATTTGAATTAATGAACCAATTGGAATATTAAACAATAAAAAGAATGAAAATCATCATTTTCAAATATATAATATGTTCTCCTATTTAATGTTTATAAGAAAAAATATGGAATATTTGCCAGAAAGAAACAATCCACATCTTTTCTGGATTGTGTACTGCATAATTTCTCGTTAAGATGTTGCCTTTAGTTCACAAGATTTCCTAACACTTACTGTAGTGTTTACACTAAAGAACCTGCGTATTTACCTATCGATGATTACTTCAGTGGTCAGTACTACATCGGCCTGTTTGAATCTCACACCTTTTGTCCCATTGCAGCTTTGTAGAATAAGAGTAAAAAACCCAAAATCATTTCGTAAAACAGTTTTCAATGTCTTGCAAAGTAACTCTTTGGAGGAAGATGCCATCTGTCAAGGTGAAAGTTGGATCAGTTCCGGTTGAATCCGATTCCGTTCGTCCCATACATGTAAGATGAAGTATAAAATAATGATAAAACAATTCTTGAATTAAAAAAATCAAACCATTTGCAACTGAGAGGGTCTCAAATTTTTAAAAAAGAAATGATAGAAACAAAATTGAATGATTTGACAAATAATACTATAGTTTTTATATTTATAATAATATTTCAAATTCGAAAATAACAATTTTTTCCCAAAATGTCTAAAGCTTTTCACAAGGACATGAAGGAGTGGTATTCCACCTTTGCCAGTGAAGGCCTTGTTGAAACCTCTAGATTTGTATAAATGTAAACTTCCTCTGTTTTCTCGTGATTGGAGTCTCTCAGATGACATTTACCCCATATCTTTTCATTATCATACAAATTTTGTATGTACATGTAATTTGATTACTTGTTACGGTATGATTACAAAAACGAAATAACCAATGTTGAATAAATATGGAGATTTTATAGGTATGCCGGATACGTACATTTCAAGGAGTAACCTCTCACCGGTAATATTGGAACAACAACGAAGTCCAAGATCCAACCATGGCAAAAGAAGCACTCAAATCCCACCATAAGAAGTCATATTGTCAATGACTTCTTAGTGGAGGTTTTCTATATATGTTTTGTTGTGTGTTGTTAATTTGCTTAAGCCAGATAACTGCCTCAGTATAGACTATATGTCGTGGTTGCTTTAATAGCCAAACTGATGGTAAGCTGTTAATTTTATTTATCTATCATTGCATGTTAGTCAAAATCAAATCCAGTGTATGGTCATTTCTTGTTGGTCATACAGAATGTTATATCTGAGATTTTGGTGTACAAAATGTAATTGTAGGTCAGGTTTACCAGGTATTGTCCTGGAGTATGACCAGTCAATATCACCAAAGTTAAAATCGCAAATAACTATGATTGTTGCTTTTGATTGGTTGTTATTGCGGTTCAATGATAAATGTTCTAGTAGTAAACCTGTGTCAGAAGGTGGTCTGAAATTTGAAAAGACTATTAAGATGTTTTTAGCACGAGATGTTAATTTGCACCCATACAACTTCACAATCAGTTTCTAGTTCTTTTAACTCTGAGCCAATTAACTCTTTACTAATTGCTACAAGCACTTCTCCACAGTTGCGATTATCGGAAATAGGTACTTCATTATGTAAAGTTCTGAAGGAAACTTCATGAGGGTCAAACCAAGTTTTTTCGATCCAAGAATATTGTCAGGCTAAACCGTATTAATAATTCCTAATAGAACTGCTTTTTTGTTTCCGATTGATTGGAACTTCATGTTTAGATATTTGATTTGTTTCTATGTCTTTTGTGACCTTTTTGACGTGTTGGTTGTTTAGGTGGAAGACGGAATGATGATGCATTTGGTGCCCCCAAGGCACTACCTGTTGTTTTGGGAGTTCAATTTGTATTGGATGTCTCAAAGGTAGTAAAATTGAAAAAGCCAGTGCTAAAATTTATCATGCCACATTGTATGCAGTGATAGCTAATGTTGCTGTTATTTTGCTGTAAATTTCTGCCTTGTTGCAACATCCACAAGACCATCTTGATGATCAATTGGCCCTCTGTTTGTTTCCGTGTCAAATGAAATGCATTTAGTAATGTAAGAAATTAATATTTCTGCACTGACATGTCAGTTTTTCAGACTTGACTGGCATGAATTTCACCGCATATTTTTTGCAGGAATTTCCAGTAATAATTCAAATTCTAAAAACCTGAAATAACAGAGAAAGCTTTATTATTCCATGTGCTTATAGTTTCTTCTATCACTGCCTCTTTGGTGTAATGGTTAGGGTGATCGCCTCCGGTGCGGAAGGTTGTGGGTCGGATCAAATCAAAGGCATTAATATTGGCGTTTGCTGCTTCCCCACTAAGCACGCAAGCTTTAGGATTTAAGGCTCAGTGTGTCGTATAAAGCATGGTTCCATGGGTTCATTCATCATCTTTTTTCGTCCTGGATATGAATGAACTATATTTGCCGCTAGACGTTAAACTTAAACAAAATTAATGACAATCAATCAAACAATCAACTCTATTTTGTATCAACGAACTTACAGCTTTTACCCATTAGGAATGGGTATGCTTATCTTTCCCTTTGCAATTTGCAAACAGATTGCATAGAGAAATGTTTTCCACAATGTTGAGTTAACGTTGCTGATTGGATTTTATTTGAATGGGAAATATGGATACAACAATCAGGAGTTATGGACTTATAATTGCTAATCCTTAGACAATTTAACATGTTTCTACAGGTAAAATATTCGTTAAATTAAATAAATATATATTAAATTAGGTACAGAATTTTCTTTATTTCCGATTTTGTTTAATTTTCTGATTTAATTTATATGTACGTAAATGAAAGTATTGAAGAAGACCACACCAAAACTGACCAAGCAGATTTCAAAAGTTAAAATCCTGAGGTTTCTACAAGGCCTTCAACCAGGGTGAAATCCCACTTTTTGTAATGAGCTTTAAATGCCCTGAATAAATGTCAAGTAGAAGGCGAAATGCCTTACTGTCGGTTTAAACAATGAAAGTAAAATAGTGAAAATGGCAAAAGAGAATCCAATGGCAATGGGTTTTATTGAAAAATCACTTTGGTGACTTACCAGTAATTAAATACTCTAGTTAGTGTAAGTAAGGGTTTCAAAGCAAACCATGAGCTGATTATTTAAGATATCCCAAAAATTGGGTTATAATCTACTGTGTAGACACAGTGTAACACTTTTAAGGAACCCGAAGAATATGAAAATATATATCCAGTCCATATGATTGCACTGGCGGGAAATATCACTTAGCCTAGTACCCCACAATTGCTTTTGACTTTGTAAATGTAATTTTGAACTGATAATTAATGAGAACTCGACGGATAATCATGGCAGATAGTAAAGTTTCTGCTCCAAACTGTTTGGAGAAGGTACAGAGACTTTTCCACAAAAGGCATTCTTTATTTTTGCAAATAGTTTGTTTTTAGTTCTAATCAATTTAGCAGCTTGCATTAGTTTGTTTTATTGGGGTTTAAGGCCACTTTCAACAATATTTTTGTCATATCACGGCGGTCAGTTTTTCTGGTGGAGGAAGCCCAAGTACCCACAGTGAACCAACCTTGGGCAGGTAACTGACAAACCTTGTCATGTGTGATGTGAGTTAAACTCAACCCATTTTTGTATGGTACAAAGTCAGATGAGAACTCTTGCCGTATAGGTGATGGGCTACAGTGGATCTGTACAGGTAAGTTTAAATCAAATACCTTGACCACTCAGCTACCCAGGCCCCTAGCTTGCATTTGTATAGACAGGAACACATTACAGTAGTCCCATACTACAGACAACCCAAATAACAAAGACATTTATATATTTATTAGCTTTTCAGTTATCAAGGCATGCAATATAATACATGATGTATAAAACAACATTGCTTTATACTTACAAATAAAAATACAAGCTATAACAAAAAATAAATAAACAAAAAATATTAAAATAGATTTAATTCAATTATTTAATGTATGATTTTAGTAGATAATTTTCAATACTGCAGGTGGAAAATTTAGAACATGTAAACACTAGAGTGAGCAAAAAAAGTTCAGATCTGGAAATCATGAACAATTTTGTTAAAAGTTTACTTAAGGACAAAAACTCAATACCTGGAAATCCAGAAAATATAATTTCTATACGTCATGTGACAAATCTGAAAACAAAGCATACACCTGCCAACATACAAACATGCCCATGGGGGATTTTAAGTGAAAGCCACATCCCTGCATTCCAAATATCCTCTAAAAGGAGCTTTTTAAAATAAACCTCCATTGGTATTTTGGCTTTTATGTAATGTCAAAACTACCATTTCATATTCAGATTATTCATTAATAGAGAGCTACCACAGGTGATTTCCCCATAAAATTAGAGAAAGTTGGCAGGTGTGACAAAGGAGAAAGCAAATTTCTGTGAATATTAAATAAAAAACAACCCAAAATATATAACCAGTGAGAGTCTCTATTAGATGACTATTGCCAAGAAATCCCAAAAATGTGAAATCTAACTAAAATCATTCTAACATGAAATGTAGATCAACACAACCTTGATGCTGCTAAACTGCTTTATATTATACCAGATGACTGTAGTGATGAAATTTCATCCATTTTATCATATTGGTAATCAGAAATGGACCTAAATGCAAATGTTCTGCCAAGTTGTCCAAGCATGATATTTAGGTCAGAATGACCTAATTATCAGTACTGCCTGAACAGTATCCAACGACTGAGCTTCAGTACATTGTGTGTGTTTAAAACAACACAAAACACAAAAATCTTAACTAGAATTACTCCTAAACAAAATGTTATTAAAAAAAGAAAACAAAGTGCCTCTTTTAAATTTTATTGTTATACCAGCTGGGGCAACCAAAAACAAAACTTAAGCTGCTGAAGTAAAAATGTATATAAAATAAAATGTCAAAGAGACAATACACCATCTCAGTAAGAAAAGAATTTTTTTTAATCTAGAGATTCTTGCAAGGCTTCAGTTGTCAATCAGGATTCCAATACAAAAGATGTATATTCTTAAAAGTTTCCAAACATTTTAAGTGGAAATTTAAATTTTTAATTAAGTTTAAATGGAACAAAATCCATTTACTGGCATTTATTTACACAAACCAATTTTGTTATACGACACAAATTTTAATTTTGAGCCATTCTGTCACATATAAATATAAAATAATTTGGAATGCTAGCAATTGTGTGGTCCCAGATTTTTAGATCAAACTGTTGTTGAAATGTTGAAGAAGAGAATTCTTTCATGTAGTAACTTCAGCCCTAAATATAGTCTTCCATTTTATTCCTCTATGTTAAATAAGAATAATTAGATTAATAAAATTTGTTCTATAAAAACTTAACTTTAATGGTTTTGTTAAAATGTATTGTTTGTTTGGTGAGGTCATAACATACAAGCCCTTCATGTTTTTGATAATTAGAATGAAAGAATAATATCAAATCTGTGAATTAATGATTG
This sequence comes from Geukensia demissa, assembly GCA_034783895.1. Taxonomy (NCBI): domain Eukaryota; kingdom Metazoa; phylum Mollusca; class Bivalvia; order Mytilida; family Mytilidae; genus Geukensia; species Geukensia demissa. Next base: position 13,471 of record JARWCS010013091.1, read on the forward strand.
CATCACTTATAAATAAAGGAAACAAAATGTAGTTAAAATAAAATGTACCAAAATATTGCTACAATATTTTCATAAAAAGAACAAAAGTAAAAAAAATAAATTCTAGAAATGTGACTCAAATGGAGAAAACTATGAAAATATATCAAGAATTAAACAAAAATCAGGATACAACCAGATTAATAAAATAGACACAACAATGTATGCAATTATCTCCCTTTGTATACATGCAGTAAGCAGAAATATGCTTTTCATTGGGCACATTTAGAATTCCTTTAAAGGGAGAACTCCAGCATAGATGAAGCATGTGCCCTTGGCACAAAAGATTTTACCCGTGAATAACAAAAATAAAACAACCAAAAACACACATTATAATAATCAGATCTAATAAGAACATTACAACCTCTTCTTAAATACAAATATTTTTGAGAGGAAGGACTGTATATGAAACTGAAAATTGTACGAATTCAATACATGTATAATAATAATGAGTCCCATCAGATAGAAATCAGCCTTATGCATGCCAATACATGAATATACACTATTGACTAAAATGACCAAAAAATTTTAAAAGTTATATCCATTTTTTCCATGTGCATTTTCGACAAAAATATTATTTTTTTAAATTAATTTTCGGGATCTAAATATTGTGAAAATATACATTAGTACCTTCTTTGGTCAAAAACATAACTAAAGAGAATGTGTATTGTAAATTGCATAAAGCCTGTTTCTATCTGACCCTGCTCAATTATGTCATAGGTCAATAAAAAACACATGAACCAACATAAAATACTAATTGTTTTACAACATAATAAACAAATCTGAAACTGAAAATTAACCTTAATTTATTAACTGTAAAGTCAGATATGAAAACAAAAGTGAAACAGTGGATTATTTAAGATAGTACTAAGTTTATATTTCATTGGAAAAAATCATTTTAAATAGATTAAATTATTCTGTAAATGTAATAAACTCAGTTTTTAATCCAACATTAATTATTTAAGCAGGTCACATGGCAAAGTCTTATCCAACAAAAATTTTTAACATACAATTCCAGAGATTTGGTTCAGGTTCATACTGAGATTAGATCAACAAATATAAGCTAAATACTTTTTTTCTATTCCTCTGAATATACTGTTAAACTATAACTAAACATTTCTAAAATCATTGATCATTTACTTTAAAGATGATTATACAAGTATTCGACCTCATTTCCTTAGTCTAGAAAAACAGCATCCATTCACCCACTATACATTAAATTAATGTTAAGTAGAGCATAAATGGAAGATATCCCCAATCTTTAATATGTAAAAGTGTAAGAAGCAATTTTTTTATTTCATCATTTCAAAAGAGGAGGACTCCTTTTATTTTATAATACTTTTCATGGTAAAGTGTTATGCTGCAAAAATATGCACAGTAAAACCTGCATTTAAAGGTCACCAAAGGAACAATGTAAAATTGGCTGCTAAAGACAGGTGGTTGCTTATTCAAGGTTCTATATGACTGAAATATTCAGCAAAGAGAAATTGAAATGTGGCTGTTAAAACCAGGTTATTGATTAATCAAGGTGACCGAATCAGCAGGTTTGACTGTATTATTCAATGGATCAGACACGATTTAGAGTTATTGGAAGCCAAATTTTGTATATAAAACAGAAACAACATGGGAAAATCCCGCTTCAAAAAAGCAGAATTCAGTTTTAAAACTGAAAAAAATCATCCCTGTTTGATATCAATTGTAACCAAAGAAGACAGCATCAGAAGACTGTCATATATATGGCACCCTGACAAAAACAGAGGAAAATACTTGTTTCACCTATGAGACAATGGAATTCACCCGCCGATCACTCCCACATGGTGTCGCCACTGCACTATAAGGTATTTTTATATTGTGACGTCCGATTTTTAGGGAGAATATATCATTTGACGCATGTTTGGTAATTGTACAAAGTGCGTGAATTTTCCCTCACTCGCGACGTCACAAAGCAAAAACCTTATAGTGCAGCAGCGACACCAAGTGGAGGGTGAACTCCATTTGTTAGAATACCAAAGACATCAAACTAAACAAACTTTAATCCTTTCATTTGGAAATTGCATAAGTTTTTTTTAAGAAGACAATCACTTCCTTTGACACTTACATCTATTAAAACTAATTTCTAAAATTATTGTTAAAAACCTTGCATATATATGTTAAAAATGCTTATATATAATACAACAAACAACAATAGATAAAAACATTTTACAGGTCTTTCATTGCACCAATAAAACTGAATACAAACTAACTTTGGTCACTCTGACCCATTCCCCACCACACCCCTTTTCCTTCCCCCAGGGACAATGTTGGATACTGTGGAAGTTCAAGTCAATCTAAAGAATCTTGAACTGACTAACAAGGCCGATATGAGTTTTATTTAAGTCTGATTTAAGCTTGAGTGTCACATACTTGAATGTCCACTGGTTGTACAAAAATTGCAGATATTGAATAAGAAATGACAGCAATAAATAACTACTGCCTCAAGCTCAAAATATTATAAAAATTTTGTTTACCATGTATTCTATAAAATTGACAAAATATTTCCTTCTTAAGTCTTCGATTCTCACACAAACACTAATGAAAACAAATTCAAATATAATCCTTTCTCTTCCTAATCTAACATGTAATACAGAGCTGAGCATAGTCCTCTACTGTCAAACTGTAAATAGTGACCAAAACCATGCACTTAATGAGTAAATGCTCTTTGAACAGAGGTTGTACTGAATGAATTCTTCATGAGAGAATTTCAAATATTGCCCTAAATAAATAGTAAATTACTATTTAAGAGGTCATTTAACAATGGGTTGACTGAATATTCACACCGATGATGATCCCCAAACTGACCACATTACTTTGCAAATCTCTGCCAAAAAAAAGGGAAAAGCATAACTGATACACACCATATATAGCACTGCATTTCTCATAATAATTACAGCCACACCATAGGTAAGTGATTAAGTTTCCTGACAAGACATAGTAACATGTGACCAGGAAAATAACATTATATTTAAGCTTACAAGAAATTCATCCTGAACATGAATTTCACTCTCACATAAATGTTATCATGTTATAAATGTTATCAGTTACTCCATCCACAATATACAGGTAATGTCAGCAATTGCTTAGTTCACAATATACATGTACTGTCAGCAATCACTCTGACCAGGTCCACAATCCACAGGTGTTCGCAGTATTGACAGTTCATCTTCTAACTGGCGGATTCTTTTGTCTTTTAATTTGATCTGTTCTTTCAGGCTTTTAATTTCCTCTGATTGCTGGAAATATGCTTTCTGTAGCTGAAAAAAAACAGTGTGAAATCTTCAACATTAATAAATATTCATGCCTTATGATTACCGTATTCCTCTTATCAAGTGCTATTCATTGCCCATGGCGCTTAAAAAAATTCAACCAGGGGGCGCTTATTAGAATTGGCAAAATCCCGATTTCTTTCAAGTCCAGTTTGATGTAATTTTTGTTTCTGTGGTTTACAATCACCCAAAATCAATAATTCTAGTTCCCTTCCTTTTCATTTAAATGTTTCTCAATATAAAATTCTTGTTTTCTCAAAGTATTTTATGTTCTTCGATCTTGCAATCCCTGAAGTTTGCAGG
>JARWCS010013199.1:0-17111 GCA_034783895.1 Geukensia demissa
ACTGTGTTATAGTTTTTATTATATATATATATATATATAATAATAATAATAATAATAATAATTCTCTGTTACTAGTAACCAGGTTTTGTGGATCATTTAGCAAACCCTGCAATGTAACGTTTCCTGTTAGGAAACCAATGTATCTTCGGAATCAAGTAAAGCTAGGGAAGATCGAATTCTTCCCGACTGGTTGAAATTCTAAATGTAGACAAAACTGACCCGATGATATCTAATTATTTCTTCTTTGGTAAGTGTTGTCGGGGTAAATGTTTGGTTACCAAATGAATAGTCAAATACAAATTCCGTTATCAAAGTCTTTGTAATATGGGATATCTGACAACACTTCGATCAATATAGCGCCGTAGATCGTTTCAAATTAGTATGTGTTTGATCGATCTGACAGCCTTCACCCATGTGGAAAGGGTATCTAGTTCCCTTCCTTCCCGTTTCACCCATTGTATGGCATAATCATCACGGAATCTGAAATGATCTTAACTTTTAACTTTCAGTTGATGGATTGCGGCCCTTTCGCAAACACATTTCGTAGAGAAAGGTTTTCTACAATGTTGAGACAACCAGTAAACACGTGGCTGGCAGGGTTATAGTTAAATGGGGAACCTGTAGAAGCGCAGTCTGGGGATTGAGACTTGTACTCGTCGATGCTGAGATTCCTAAACACGTGTTTATAGTTAAAATGCTGGTTGAAATAGGTGTGACATAAGTGTATGAAATGATGATACAAACGATCTTTAAAATACCGTGGAATTTTAAATTTTAAGGATTTTTATGGAGGAGATTGCTTAAATTTGTTAGGGACCAAAAAAGATGAAACTAACGTTTTTTTTCGGTTTGTCTTTCTTAAAATTAACTGGTTTGAAAAGCTTTTAATTTACAATATCCATGATAATTGATTAAAGTAATTCTGTAAATAAATATCAGCGTTTAGAAGCTATTCGTGAGCTTAATGGCGCTTTTTAATATAGTTTTTCATAGTTATCCTCTCCACTGAATGTTCTTTTAATCTACCAGTATTATAAGCATTTTCTGTACTAGGAAATATTTATGTTTAATTTCATACGGAAAATCACTTTGCAATAATCTAAGCACAATAAAATTACTTTAATATTTTGTTAGAATTTACATGTCTGAAGAAGTTTTCTCTCAGTTTTTGCTCGTGAACTATATTCAAGAAGCGACGTCACAGTAAAAAAACCTATAGTGTCTATCGACGACATAAAAAAGCATTCCATGCATTAGAATTCAATAAATTAGAGAAACAAAATTTGCATTGTTATGCGTTGATAATAGTTTTTCTACAGTCTCGATAAATAAATTTTTAAAATTTTTCGGTAAGTCTCAAATATAAAAGGGTATCTATATATGTCAACTGTAGGCTCATTCACAAATAAACCATTTATTTAAAACTAAATGTTTTCATAGGGTCGAAATTTAAATCTAATCCGGCTGTGGAAGCCATCTTCTAATTCGCACGAGAAACATAACTTTCGTAGAGGACCACACGACAAATAAAATAACGACAAAATTCTGGCAAGAAATCGGTTAATGAGCTAAAAAATAATCCATAAATCCTTCTAAAAACATTCTAATAAAATTGCATTAAAAGTCATTTCAATTGACTCCCCTTATGTTGAGTGTTAATGGCAGTAACAGTCAGAATGGTAATTTTAAATTTTCATATTCTTGGTATGAACTGTCATCATCAACATCATCATCGTCATCATCGGTATCTTCTAAAAAAGCAAGAGAAAGATACAAAGTAGTGTTGGTAAATATTAGTTAATATGTATATTTAAAATGGAATATAAAAAATTATGAATTAAACCCAGAGTTTTTTGTTTCAAAGTTTATACATGTTTAGAGTGAAGAACTTACTATCTTGTATAAATAATAAATCATCAATTCATATTTTCCGCCTGTTTTTACGAACAACCTGCCATTCAAATTTGAATAATTAACAAATTTATTAGTATAAATTTGTATTTGTGTTTTGCGCACAATACTTTTGTTGTACAATGGCAAAATGCTTCGTGTGAAGTTCTAATTTGGCTTCATATTTTACGCTAGAAGTTTTTTGTATATAGTAAGCGAAATATTCATAATACATTGAGCATTTATCTAAGTAAAGAAGAAAATAATTTTTGAAGTATTTGGTTTCAAATTTATTGTTTGATTTTCCATTTAGTTTGTTTCATGATAAATATATAAATTTGACTAATGTGTAAAGTGGAAGCATCATCAATGACTATTACTTTACTATATATAAGTTTGAGTTTATTTAATAGCATACAAGTAGTTAAGGCTAAATTCGACCACATTTTTAATATAAATTGATGTCGAAATTATATCACAGCATTTGAGTGACGGCGAATGATGTAATGAAATCTTAGCTAAAGTGTCAAATCATTTTCTCAGTTGTAGATACTGAATTAATATGCGTTTTTTTATCAAATTTTATGATTAACACTTAGTTTCATTTTATTGCATTTGTGAGTGAATGACTAACATCGAATGTGACTATATACCGGCTTTGAATACTGAGTAACACGACGGGTGTTACTAGCGGAGCAGGAGTTGCTTACCCTTCCGGAGCACCTGAAATCACCCTGGTTTTTCGTAGGGTTCGTGTTACTCCAGCTTTAGTTTTCAGTGTAATGTCGTGTGTTCTATTTCTGTCTTTCGTTTTATTTTGTTGGCCATGGCCTTGGCTGTCTTCCGACTTAACGATTTCTGTCTGCCTCTTTGGTATCTTTGAATTTCCTTTGCAGTCTTCTATTGCAGATTTTGTATCTTGTATGACCGGCCATTACCTTTGTCTTGTAAATCAGTTTGCATTCTGGGTTTTATAGCTGAGTTTTCGGGATATTTCTCTGGTTCAGTCAAAGCATAGTCGTAAGTTGTATTGTTTGATGGTGTTATGTCAATTTTGGCATTACTCGTGTTGATAATACTATAAGCGTTACAGGCGCGTTTGGGTTCTTTGACCTCTGTGACAGTTGTCAAATCGACGTTTCTGCAAAAACATACACACACACTGAGGAATTAACAGTTAGATTGTTGACGGATGCTCGATACAGAGTACTAGATAGAAAGTATTCAATTACGAAACATAAATGAGTGCATCTGTCATCTAATATTTTTATACACTAATACATCTAAAAATAAAACTATAAAATGTTCTTATAATTTAAGTGATAAGATATTTGTACAATTATCAATTGCAGAAAGATGAGTTTAAATACCATTTCTACTGCATTGGCAATAGAAAGAGAAACAAGTTATAACCCGTACATTTGACAGGGGAATATTTCTTTCTTTGACTTAATTTCAGATTTAATAGGTATTTAAAAGAATACAACTAAAAATGTCAATTACCTTTTATTCTTTTTTAATGTCTTCCCGCTTAAAAAGGCTGAAATTGAATATACAAACAAAAATTATTATTGTCTCAATACCATGTGAAGACGTACAGACGCGTTATATTTGATATGAAATGTAAGACATAGGATTTGTTTAGGACAAATCTTTGAGAGCATTTGTTTGTTATAACAATTTCAGGGACCATTGCAAGTTTACAATACATCATGAAAAAAACCAACAACAAACAAAAAAGTGCAGGCAATCGCTTTGATTCTCATGCAGAACCAGATGTGTGTTTACTAGTATTCCGGCATTGGTGATTTGTTAGGATACTTATATTGTCATGTTACAGAAGTTCCTCCATAATAAAAGTTCCAAAAGAAGAAATATTATATAATATAAGATCCTCTGGAACTTTTATTGTAATATTTGTTCCTGACCTAATATAATACATGTTCTACAGGAAAAAGTATAATGAAACAATCTATAAGAAAATTTCTATAGAACTTCTGTTATTAGGAACAAATATATGTTGACAATAGAACAAGATAAACCACGTGGAGTTAAAAGTAATTTTGGTTAAAAAAGTCTGTCATTAAAAAACAAAAAAACTTAAAACTATGAAGTAAATCTTAAAAAAAGAAGCACATGTATATAACTTAGATGTGGGTTTTAGATTCCGGCGCGTTTAATTATACAATTGACAGTTTCTAATATAGGTAATAATAAATAGTCACAATCGATAGAAACAATACTTACGATTCAAATTAAAGTTATAGTACGAAAATTTTCAAGTGAAGTTTACATGTAAAAAGCGCAAAAGTCCTGTGCAACTGGGACAGATGAGCTTAATGTTAAAGCGCAAATGTCCACTGTATTTTTGGCGCAAATATCCACTTGTTTTACAGGTAAAAAGCGCAAACATTTGGAGCCTGTTCATTCCGTTTTATTTGGTTTGTTTAGTTTTGTTGTTGTTTGTTTTCATTATTATTTTTGGTTTTAGTTACACAAGACATTATTCAATAGATAAAAGGTTGATACATCAAAAACTTTATGAAAGACATACCCTTAATCTTCCCGCCTTTCTTTTGTTGGTCTTCACAGTCATCTTTTAAACTTGGTTTTTGTAATTCATCGTAACATTCTTCTGGTTTAACACAAACCTCCTCGTAAGTTTCCACGTTTCTAGTTTTGAAAATTATATAGAATCCAATATTTTAATGCATTATTTTTATGTTGTGTCTAAATATAGTCACCTTGCTACTCTTTGGAAGACGTTAATATGTCTATACATGTACTGTATAATTTATATTTCTTTGAACAAGATGAATAATATAAACATGTATAGTTTAAAGTTCACACCTAAGAATTATTTCTTTTTCAAACCGCAATTGCAATTTCAGAATTACTTATACCAGTGTTAGTTTTAATTTCAGAATTACTTATACCAGTGTTAGTTTTAATTTAAGAATTACTTATACCAGTGTTAAGAATTTTCTTATTTTATATACTTAACCTTATTTCATCCTTCCTTTTTTCTGAAAAAGCACATGAAATTTTACAATTGAAAGACCAGATAGAAAATATATATCTTTAATAGATAAATGATTTACATTTTAAAAACGATTTGCAGTTGCTGGATTTTTTATGTGTTAATGCCTTGTACTGTAAATGTAAAGTAATAAATAAATAATTATTAATAGATTATTAGGATGAAAAGCAATAGAAAAACAACATGAATCTAATCTTTCAATGCTTAAGGTTTATGCAGATATTATTTTTGGATAATAACCTATCGCCTATTTCTTTTTATTACTACAAGAAGTTACCGGTTCCTTGTGATCTAGTGGTATGGTCTAGGAAGTTGCATTAAGGATGCTCCCTGCGCATTTTAAGACTTTTTTATCGTTTACCTCCAGTTTTAACCATTTCGTAGCTTCAATATTTTATTGTCCTGAGACACCAAATTTCCTTTTCATAATTTTATTTAACACACTAAAAATACATATTCAGAAGTCTTTAATAAGATGAAATCGTCGTTATTTCTTCTTAGGTTGTTATATATAGATCCTACTTAAGGTGCATTTACACGATTAAACTCTTTTCGTCAAACATGCTCATGTGTCTTCAGACTTTTGCTGTGCACCTGTTTTCAACTCGAGTTTGATAGTGTAAACACATCATCCAACTTGTTTGACAATTCCGTCAAATATTTGTTGAAAGTTGGAAGAGTTGTCCAACATGTTTGATAGGCTGTTTACACGACCAACCTTGAGTTGGAAACAGGTGCATAGGTAAAGTTTGAAGAAAGTTTGATGAAAAAGTTTGATCGTGTTAAAGACAAAAGATAAAGCGAAAGAAAAAGAAGTCGACAGACACGCCAATGAACATGAACATAATGAAGAATAATGTACATATAAAACTAAAAACAAAAATTCAATATGAACAATGCGGACTCAACGAAAGAAACCGGAAGGAACTCAGGTGGTTTGGAAGTGTTAGCAGTTTCTGCCTCTTTAACACCGGGCATTGTCCATGGTCTACTTTCGTATTAGTCATTTCAGGACTAAGGGGAAGGTTTCATGGGATTGCAACCACGAAAGAGAAAGAATTTAGTTTAGTCGGCAACTTCACAGGAAAACATTCGTCTTCATCTGTAAAACGGATATTTTATATTGGCCGACAAAACTGTAGTGTAGACCATGAAATTTGTGGATTGAAGAACGAGGTATGTCTAGAAAATCGCTGTGTTGGACACACGCTCTTAAAAAACTTTGAGCTGGGAGATGTATACGCCACACGGTTGGGGAGCTGGAATGTTACTGCCAATGAACGGGAAGTTGACTTTTAGACAGTTGATATCATCCCATTTGTCATATAGTTTTTGTGTGAAGCCTTCCTCTTATTGTCTTATTCGATAAGAAGATCAAGGTATGAGGCAGACTTGAGGTGTCTGTTGTAGTTTTAATTTCAAGCTCATTTGTGTAGATAAAGGTAGAATATCATCGAATCGCATACATTAAACTGAAAATATTTAATGAAACTGGAACGCTAAATTAACAATAGTTGAAACGTTAGAGATATATGATCATTTCAAATGTTAAAAGAATATTTCTTGATGACTTGATATTCGCTGACAAGGAACGTTTAAAATACTAACTTGCAAAACGACCTTTTGAATTTGACAAATATTTTTTTAAATCAATAGCATGTTTCAAATCCTGATGAAATTTGTTAAATGGTTCAACAATTAATGCCCCAACCTCATTACTTGTTTCAAAATATAAAAATAGGAGTTGTGACATGATTGTCCATGAGACAGCCACCCACCAAATGTTGACTTGTCATATTGGAGTTAAAAACTGCTTTAATCTCGTAAACTGTAATTTTAAAATAATAATTTTATCACAAAAGTCTGTTAGTGATCGTTACCTAAATCTGCAAAAAATTCAAAACAAATCTCATAAGATTTACGAAAAAACGAGCAGTTTAATAAAAAACGTAATGGAAATTTCATACAGATGCCAAGTTTCTTTTTTCTTCAAGTGTAAAAAAAGGGACAATTATTAGTCTTGACTTATGATTTCAATAAAAACTAAAAAAGATTACTAAAAATTAATAGAGAATACTGAAAAATAAAATAATAATAATAATAATAATAATAAGATAAATTAATAACATCAACACGCGACTACGATCTAAGTCGCTATAGAAAGGTTACAATCGCTCCTGAAAGCTTTAGTTACTCCGAGGGGCCAGGGCGCTAGACATATTTTAAGAGGTCATTCCGTAGATGTCACAACAGCATCGGTTTAAAGTTAGATGATGAACGACAAAATGTTTAAGTACAAAAAATCTAATTCTAACACTGCAGAATTTATTTTCAGATGTAATATATATATTGTCTTAAAAGTAATGAGAAGGTATTGGTTTACATGGCCTTACCTTAATATTAATTATTTCAAACCTTAATATCAATTTATTTTTTAAACTTACCTTTGTATGGAATCTTGTCACATAATTCTTCATATTTTTCCTCGACCTTCTCTTTCCTGTATCAGAATATTTTTTCAAATTTTTGTTTTAATTTTTATTTTTATCTGTTAAGAAATCTTTCTCCTAAGAGCTATGACATGAATGTCGTTTCAAAATGCTTCCTTTTATATATAAAAACTTAAATTTTTTTCTTTTATGATATTAAAACTGTTGTGAATTTTCCTGCCCTGATAATGATGTCTTCTATAATATGAAAGTTTAACTGGATACTAGTACTAATTGCAGTTTTGTGATATACTACTTAAAGATTTGTTAAATGTAAATTTGTAGTAATAAATGTATCATAAGTCCCGTGTAGAATATCCATCTGAGAGATCAAAAGTGCATAGTCCAAAGAGACAAGACAAATTTGAAACAAACTAAAAGATAAACGAAAACAAAAAGAACAAATCGATAGCAATATCAATTTGGTGCACTGTATGGCCATTTCGTTGATTGAAAACTCGTCAGCATTTCTCGAAAAGTTGGCAATTTGGATAAAAACACAATGAAAATTAACAAAGCGAAACACGGACCAAAAAATCTAAATAAAGAGGAGTCCAAACTAAGCTAAGCGTTACATCGGCATTAGTAGGAAGAGCCTAAGAATTAATGGTATTTTGTTCATTTTTGAAGAAAGAAATTATAGGCATAGTAGCAATCATACGCATCGCTTTTTACTATGTCCAAAGGATACAGAAATAAATAAAATCGTTCGTCACATGCTTGATAATGTATTGAGGCTATACATGCGATATCAACCAATTTGCAATTTCAATATTTCTTATAACAGTTGCTTTTACCCGGGTAACACGATGGGTGTCACTAGTGGAGTAAGAGCTGCTAGCCGTTCGGATAACCGAACTCACTATAGTTTTGCCATGGTCTTTAACTTTAAATTTGCATCCTTAGTATCTTCTCATTTTAATTGCTGCAAATTGCTATCCAAATTTCTTAAATTCGTTACTGCCTTTTATTCTACCATTAATCAAAATCTGTGCAAAATTATGTTTAACAAATATGTTATTCAATAGATTGAAACCCATGACATTACAAAAAATGTTTCAGCTGAGTGTTTGTGTGTGTGGAAGGTGTTTTCTGTTTGTATGTACATTTTAAATTCCAAAAAGAAAATTCGATAATATCAAAGTACAAGCAAAAATCTTAAGTCAGAAAATAAAAAATACAGAAAACTATACACAAAACAAAACTAGAATTGAGCAACAAAAACTTGAATAAATGTATACACAAATGTATACACTACCACTTTGTCAGAAAGAAGGAAAAAACATCATATACCTCTCATTACGTTTCTGTTTTCCTGGAAGAAGAAAATATTTATGTCAAAGAAGTAAAAAAAAATTAACAAGTTAATTTAAAAAAAAAACTAGACTGAAATAATGTCATACACTTAAGATTCTTTCTACTGCTAAATAAATCAATTTTGATAAATGTATGGGCTTCCTTTAGATTAAGTTACCGTTTGCAACTATTCTTAGAAGAAAACACTTTTTTCAAGAATGTTTATTCTGATTGATTTTGACTTTCTTAATGGCTTATCAATTGTTGTGGTGGCTTTCTCGCGCTGAAGAACTTAACGACAGAAATCGGTCTGCAGGTTTCATTTCAATAACTAAGGTATTCGCACAACAACATTAAATTCTTAGTTATAAGAATATTTACCTTTGACGGATTTTCTCTCAGTTTGTAGATCGTCGTACCGATTTGTTTCATCCTTAGATTTTACCCTGTAAAACACGTAAACAATAGGAGCTGTGGTAATACATAGTCAGAAAGTACTTCAATGACTACTAAAAAGACAAAATCCTCTATAACAGACAGAAAGGAAATAACTTAATTTTTAATACCTTGATAATTGTACTGAAATTCCCTGTTCGTCTTTTATCGTCTTCTTTTTCTTTCGATCTCCTATGGTAATCGTAAATAAAATTAGAGGTTTAATAACATTCATTTCAATTGGTTTCGATTTCAAATATGTAATGCAACAAAAATATTATGACATTTATCCATGGAATGTCAGCTAAATTGATGAAGGCCAATGTGATTGCTTACCCAAAGACCTCTTTAAACAAAATTGATACTATTAACATATTTATAATTAATTATATTATTAGTTCTCGATTTCATAGCTGTCATAAATATCAAAAACTTACAAAAATGAACATTTGAATTTTAATGAAATCATTTTTGACTTATTTCTTAATTTTTTGTATGATACCTGATTTTCCACAGTGATGAATCAGTATATAGGCAATGATAAGGACTAGGGCGATAACTACAACGCCTGATGCAACAATTATGGTGACTTGAACTTCGAATTTCAGTGACGTAAAAACACATTGTGAATGGTCCGCTGTTGATCAACAAAGACATAAATTACTTTTGATTGTTTATGAATGTAAATAATGAAAAGATTTCTTATGGAAATGATATACAAAAAATATATTCAACATGAAGCAAAAGAAACTAGTTTCTGAAGATATGGTGCTATCTACTTGACATTTACTCCTAATGACATGTGAGTTTCATTCAGCATTAACGGCCATATGTATATAGTTCAGATGATCTTTGGCTACCTGAGAACTTGGAAGGGGAAAATTAACAAATATACGACTCGAGAAATGAAAGCCAATTCATTCACTACACTGGAATAAAAAATACCTTTAATATACTACAGATTAACGATGTGTGTGTGATTAAAATGATAATATTGCTATAATTTCTGTTTGATTTTGTGGTTCGTTATTTTCTGGTTGTGTTTTCTTTGATTTTTCTTTTGACCACTTTCTGAGAAAGGCCGGGTGTTTCGCGCAAGACATGTGATGCTTACCCTTCATGAGCACCTGGTCACAGTCCTATTTTGTAAAGTAGTTCGTGGATTCCAAGTCTTTGTTCCTTTTGTTTTCGTTTTATCTTTAGTTTGTTTCAAATTTGTCTTGTCCCTTTGGACTATGCACTTCTGATTTCTCACATGGGTATTATACACTGGACTTGTTACATTTACATTTTGGATAATAATCGGGTAAGAGTGGTATTATTTTTCGTATACACGTTTTATTTATTGGGGCGATTCAGGGCTTTTCACATGAATCTGATGAAGGCCTTGTGGACATCTCCAAATTGCTTAATTCCCTATGTCTTTCTCGTGATTGGAATGTTGTTTCTCTGACATTTACCCAATATCTTTTTATTTTCATATTAATCTTACCAATATATTCTTGAAAGACTATCCCTTGATATACTCCAAATTAAAATACTTACTAAATTTTACATCTAATGACCACAAAATATTGAATTTTATTAAGTCCAGTGTAGAATACCCATGCGAGAGATCAAAAGTGCATAGTCCAAAGAGACAAGACAAATTTAAAACAAACAAAAAGATAAAAACGTAAACAAAGGGAACAAAAGCTTGGAATCCAGGAACTTCTTTACAAAACAGGAGTGGGATCAGGTGCTCCGGAAGGGTAACCATTTCCTGTCCTGCGCGCATCATCCGTCGTGGAATCCTTAATCTCAAATCCGGGTTAACCTCAATCCGAGAAAAGGTCAACTTATTTTTGTATTAACGGTGCCAGGTCCATAATTAGTTAAGATACACTGATACCATATGGATTAACACTTCATGATGGCGACCGTAAAATTTTAGGAGGGACGACATCAACCTTGATTGGATGTATCCTTGTTGTAGTAATTTATGCGACAATATTATTAAGCTATGAAATGGATTATTAGCTCTATCCCAATCTCGGTGTAAATATATTCATTTTTTTATATTCCATGCTATTTACCTCATGATATAAATCTCTTGAATTATTTACTTATGCGATTCCTTGATAAAAAACATAGGTTCAATGATAAGACGCGTTATCAAATTAAGGTGATCTGACCAAAAATGAAATTTCAGCATAAAATGGTTGACAATATACCTTCGTTATGACTGTCGGTTTTATCACTCCAAACATCAATTGTTCCACTGAATGCTCCGTAGTTGTTCCGAATGCTGTATCTATATTTCTCAGTGTTTGAAACTTTTATTAATACTGTAGTACCATCCAATGAAACGACCTGACCATAGATTAAGAAGGGCAACTTAAATATAGCTGTTTTAATTTTGACGGTAAGTTCTATGTCGTTAACATACAAATGAAACTCACTAAAAGGAGGAAACATGTAAAATGTTATCAAAATGTCGAATCCAGCTGAGTTGTTTACTACATTTTGTCCACTTAATAGAGGTATATCTGAAAGATAAAAAATACAATGATACAAAGTTTTGTTCATTGATATATATTTAACTATCAAAACGAAAATTTTGTACCGATCGACTATACCAGTGGTATATAGAGGACATAAATAAAATCAAATAACATGGTGAAAAAAAACCAAATTTAATTTGTACAAAATGGTTTTCGGGATAAGTCTTCATCAAATATACTAATGGATAAAAGACAAATAAATTAGATGTCAGAACAAAGATATAAAAGTGCAAAAATCAGGGTTAGGCCAACTTCGCCTGGGAAAATTGTAACTTAATTTTTACAAAATTACAAAATTACAAAAACAGCATAGTTTTGGACACTATGGCAAACACGTACGTTTTCACTGAGTTTGTACCATCATCTTTTATTGTTCTGTGATTTGGATATAATAATAACTTTGGTCTAAAGAGAAAAATGTGCATTTGGGTCGAAACATTTATGTCCGTGGATAAATTGATACTTTGTAAACATTGGATACGATTTCGGAAACCGTCAACGGATATACAACTAAACTTTCCAGACTAGATACGTACTTTGTCGTGTATTTCATTCATAATTTGTAATATAATTTCACTTTTGATTATAACTGAACATGTAGATATTGTACTTTGTGTTCTGTTAGCTTCCAAATTAACATGTTATTTCTTACATTGACTTGCATGCTGTAATAATCATAACGGTAACAAAAATAGAAAATCTTCATCAATATGCATGACCAAGGCACTAGCTGCTGGGGGAATGATACCGTCCACAAACAGTAATAATAAGGCCAATTCAATGATCCTAAAATTATCCGAAGAAACTTTCTGGATTGACCATCGGGGCAAAACATTTTGGAAAGCCAAATAAAACTAAATGAAAATGATAACAAATTTGAACAGAATAGTCAAAATCACGAAAATCTAAGTTCTGTTCCGGAGATTTACAACCTTGAGTTACCCCCCCCCCCCGGGGGATTACATTTTAAAATTCAACGGTGTGTAAATGAAAACTCAAGTCACCATCACATTTTTGGATACAGGCCGATTGACAACCTCGTAGACCATGGAGTTTATTAAGTCATTGTTTTTTTACTTGTTACAGTTTTCCTTTTAGTAGTTCTGTTGGAATTAATACCATAACAATATGCATGCAAAGTACACTGTTGCCTATCAAAATGCTTTGGCCGTTACTGGAAGTTGTAACTGGACGTGAAAGCTCTTATCTGTAACTATTAACACTTCTTACTAACTTGTAAGCTCAAGATAGGTGCTGGTCAATGACAAGCTCGTTTCGATAAAAGTGTAAACAATTTTTCCCATTCTCTATATTAACAACCGTAAATTGTTTGAAATTTCATGTACAAATTAAGGTAGATAAACAAAATTAAGGAATTATTGATAGCGAATAGGACGATTGTAAGATATGGGATAGTTTTACTTGCAAGTATTTTATAAACCATTCCATACGAACTTGTCGAGAACCCGTTCCTTATATATACCAATTTGCTGAAACTTTGCTTATCAGTTATGTATATTGATCTTATCAAAATTAACAAAACAGAGTTTCGACCACAAGAGCGGTTCGTACCTTACGTTAGCAACGTAGCAATATTCCAATCGTGCCTACATATGGTGTTTATATCTCTCAGTTTATAATCTACTCCATGGGCCCTGTTAATTTTATTGATAGAGGGTTACTGCTGACAGGGAAGGTACACGACTAAATGAGCCACGCAGGAATTTCGTGTGTTAAATTTATTCGTATCATTTTTACGCGAATTACATAAAAATTTAGAAAGAAAATACAAACGAAATCAATCCAAAATTTTTCGTAAATATTTTGATGTGAATTTGATGCCAATATTTTTCGCATCAAATTCATGTTATTAGAAGGTGATATTTCATGCAAAAAATAAATTTCGCATGAAAAAAATGTCGAAAAATTCCACACTACATTGACACGAAAATGACATAAATATCATGCGATTTGTTTCGCACGAATTTTATGCACTGCTCGATTTTTTTATTAAATCGCGCGAAAATTTTCGCACGAAATTCCTGTCAATTTCATGCGAATTTTATGCGTGGCACATTTGGCTGTGTACTCATCAATGGGGTTTCTGTTGGAAAAATGAAGTCGTCAATTTGTTTCTTTTCCGATAAACATCATGACCTGATTGAAAGATACAAAATGACAATGGATAATTTCCCCACTCACACCTACAATGCCGTTCTCATACCAGTTGCGATTACCGAAAATTATGACTAACTGCAGGCATTGACAAGGATTGTGACGATAGGTGTCACTCGTGGAAATAAAATGGAGCTGCTTACCATTCCAGAGTATCTCAGCTTTCTTGTTAGCAGCAATCCTATGTCAATAAACCATGATAGGTAGCACAAGGTCCAGAGAAGCATATCAACGACAAAATATATATTCCGTATGTATGTTTTGCTGGAATGTTGCTTTATATGAACGGAAAGTTCACATGGGAAAATCAATGTCATCTCTCTTGTTTTTTGTTCTTAATCCACCTTTACTGTCCATTTGAAGATATTAAGTCTAGGTATAAAGAAGAAATTTATGTTTCTATGGTGTCCTTTACTTTAACTTCTATGGGATAGATGTGGTCAACAAATTCACCAAATATAGAACTATTCAGTGATTGAACTTCATCCACATATCAGAACTTGAAACCAAATGATTGTACCGACTTTTTTCCTTTCTAAGTAGAAGGCTACGTATGGAGTCAATATCATATGAATAAAGGAATAACAAATTAACATCTTGTTCGTCGACTGTAAAATGACTTGTTTCGCGGATCGTATCTTTCTGTTATGTATATATATATTCTTTCTTTCAAATAGTTAAGACGGAGAAAACCTTTCAAAGAGGAGAGGGAATAGAAAACACGAACGACAAAGTCATGCTCAAGAGAAGTAACAAAAAAATTGTACGTCAGAGAGAGACATACACATTCCCATGAGAAGACGGAACGAAAAAATTTGGTCAAGAGGAGACAAAGCAAAAAACATACGTCAAAAAGAGAAAAAATAAGCCGGAGTAAAGAAGGGACAAACCCGTTCATTCACACGGACAACACCATGCTCGTAAGAAGAGAGAACTTATATTCGAGAGATGGGGGAGAGAAAACTACACAGAAATCTTGATATTGAGCAACACGATAGCCATATAATAAGGGACAAGCTCATGTACTCTGGGAATGGAATCTGCTGCTCCACTATTGGCACTTCATCGTGATACTCGTATTCAAAGCCGATGGTTGGTCACAATCGGTAACAAAACGAACAAGTCACAAACGGTGTGTAACTAGAAGTTCAAAAAGTTTGACTGATCTTTCTATTGTTGGTAACTAGCGTGTTTGACGAAGGGAAATCCAGACAATCCTTTACATGTAATTTAATTTGGCATTTGAATAATCATTAGAAACATATGTAAGATTTGGACCGTATCTTTCTGGCATATATTCCATATTCTCTCTTATAAATATTGGAATGGAGTTGTGATTATTTATGCATTGTCAATTGAGTCATATTGATCAAGCTAATTTAAATGATAACTAGGCAAGTCACCCGCTGCTGGATAGTGCAAAATAATGGGAATAATAACCCGTGCAAGGGGTAACGTTCGCCTATATTTTCCGCATTTTCTTAAAATGAACATCACTGTAAATTTTAAGGGAAAATATTGCATTTACAGTGATAAAAAAATTAATTTGAATTTCAGGATACTTTTTACCATGTCACTAACATTTATATCAGGCTGTTTTCTGTACTTTAAGTTACAGTTTTACCTATGGTTGCAAAAGGAAAGAAGTTGCCCTTTTTCATGAAAATTTGTGCCATCATAAAAAGAATCATGAAATCCAAAATATTTTTATTTATAACTGTAAATTTAAATCCTATTTTGGGTATACTTCTTTGTGCCATGTTAAAAAGAATAATGAAATCCAAAATATAAATGTATATCCCAATTTGGGTATAATACCCATTTTCGGGGATAATACCTATTAATGATCATCTTCCCCAACCTGTTTATGTTGCGAAAGCCTTTCATGTTTTGGGAGCATACACGGAAAGGTGTATATGTGACCTGTTAACAGAAACAAAAGTTCGTACATTTTGTACCCAACGAAGTTCGTTCATTTTTGTACGTTAACCGAATGTACTTTTCCAGGGGTGCCAAAAATCGTAATTTTCAGGTCGCTTCCAGGGACCGAAAGAATGTTTGATACCGGTACCCGTATGTCATGTACCCAAATCATTGTATGTTATTAAGTTAGGAATATAGGGTTGTTTGTAAATATACCAAAATTCTGTGTAAAACACTTGTAAATTATGGACCGGAAATGTTGTCTGACTTAAAAATTCGTCCGATGACGGAAACAATATCCATACGCCTTTATTTTCGTTTTTCTCCCAAAGTAACCCAAATGAAATAATCATAAGCGAGGATGACATGCATGGTGCCTATAGGACACAGAGGTAAAATGATTAATTCATCCTGGAAGGAAGAGAAGCGACACACAAAATGAGGTCTTATCATTTAAATGTATAGATACGTATTGAAACAAATTTAATAATTTAAAGACTTTTGGATAAGGCGGCGTGAAAAGTAAAAACTGTCGCCGAATAACAGAGTCGAAAAACAGAAATTTGATCTTTTTCTTTATTTTAGTGGAGTGGGGATTCATCCGTAATGAATAAGCGACTGCCGTTATCACCCTTCATTTATTCTGTACATCTTTAGACTCCTGACTTGTTGTAAAAAGAGTAGTAATTTGTAAATTCCCTCTGTTTTCTCGTGGCTGGATTGCAGTCTCTTTGCATTGACATCTTTTCATTTTCATTAAATTGTATGAAATGAACAACATTTCACAAGTGACTTAATATCACGTGGATGAAAAATTATGCTAAAGAGATAGTTTTTCTCCGAAAAAAAGTGCAGCCAATAATAAAAACATAAAAACCAGACTGCATGTGTGCTTTGTAAGAATTATAATTAAGCCTTCTCATTAAACTTTTTTGACATATCTGTAAAAACAAGTGTATTGATTGAATGAATCATGTACATCGAAGCCTATAAATGCGTTCCGGAGCATCTAGGTCTGCTATTTGTTTTGATTGGATTCGTTTTACTTAATTTTAACAGTTAACAGAATATTTTCGTAAACTAACAGAAAAAAATAAACTGTGTATACATGAACGGTAGTAAATATCTAAAGAAAAGTTAAACTTTTATTTCTATTTCGAAATCACATCAATGACTTGATACAGGGAAAATGTAAAGAACGTGTAAAAAAGTGAATTCACTAAACGACCGTTTGAATTCGACACATTTTTGAAATCAATAGCATGTTTTCAAAACTTGATGAAAATTGATAAAAGATTATTATTTGTTTCAAAATATTAA
>JARWCS010013413.1:0-17106 GCA_034783895.1 Geukensia demissa
TTGTAGCGGCATAAACCTACTCTTTTTCGAAAACTACAAAAGTGGTCTTTTACGTACCAGGAGCGTGGAACTCTCCAAACACGTCACCCACTATGGTCCACGGCCAGGCTTTCTGTATTATAACCTGGGAGCCCCCCAACGAAAGGGCCTTCCCTATCCGCCACTTGGGGTTCGCGCTGGGTCAGCTGTGTGGGTCGAGCCCTGGAGACCGCTCCGGTGCCCAGAACAAATCAAGTAATAATGGGGGAAACAAACGTTATTTAAAGTAACATATCAAATGACAGGCAAGTTAACTTGTTACAAGCGATTTTATCTTTTTAAAATAAACATACTCCAAATTTTCTCGATTTAAAGTATTCAAGAGTATGTGTTCAATACAGTTATCTCGAGACAGTACTGTTTAATCCCCTTTCCTACCCTTAATTTGCAGTGCGGTGATAGTCTTCAAAGTGGAGAATTCTTAATCTTTCCTGGCCCACTAAGTTCTCCCGTTTTCTTTGTTTTGCTCCGAACTTTTCGCAGATGTATGTTCGTTCTTGATTTTTAATAGTCTGTGTCTTGTTCCGTCATTTATATTTTCTCAAGATTGCAGTGTCTAAACATTTTTAGTAATGGCCCATTTTCTTTTCTTTTAAAAGAACTTGTGGAGATCTCTGGATTTGAACTGTTGACATGAGGTGTAGAATGCTTGATATTTTTTCATATGTTCATCTCCAAACATTTTAACAAATTGACAATATAAATACAGGCCAAGATCAAGGCCCAAGTAATAAAATTGATAAGAAAATATGTCTCATTTTATTTATATCGGGATTCCAGTTGAGTCGTATAGTATAATCCTTACAAGTCACATCGAAATTTTTTGGTTCTATTTTTGTGACTTCATGTGTCAGATTACATAATAGCTATGTCAAGACGATAAAAGTAGATATTGTTCAAAAATAGTTTACTAAGTCCAGTGTAGAATATTCATGCGATAGATAAAAAATCAATAGCCCATGTTTTAAGTTCAACATTGAATAATACCAGTATGATCACACAAAGTAAATTACGACCATAGATCATCTCCCGAAATGGGTAAAAGCAGCCTGGATACCGGTCGAGACTACAATCTCAATGGTGATGTGATATCCCCTCTTTCATCAGATTATGTCTGTTAAATTTAAACATTGATACCAAGTCTTTATACGAAAGAACTTAGATAATCAAATAATGAGTTAAATTTTTAATATTTTACCTGCAATCTTTTCCTCAATCATTTGTTAGTTATATAGTGATTAGGTTAAAATCTTAACCATCGTACAAACATGGGTATATAACGATTAAGTTTAGAGAAATATATACATTGTATGAAGGAGTCAAAAGGGACGTCCCCTTAAAGAAAGGGAAAATTAACGATTTGGAATGAGAAATTGTCAGACAGATAATTACATGTAAAGAGATTCGCTTGAACATGCATATTTTTCATGTTATAAATTATAACGGAAAATCATTCTTGCAAAATGCGGCAATATAGTTTGTAGTTAATTGTTCTTTTCTGATCAATCAAGAGTTGAATGCTTTTAAACGGTAGGTTCAGTAATTAATGGGGATCAGGCATCCCTATATTATCGCCATCTCCTTTGCATTTGTATTTCAATCAACAGGTTAAAAAGTCTTCTAAAAATCTTTTCAAACTTATTTGAATATATGAAAGTGATGAACTGTTACTATCAGTAACTATGATTTCCTTTTAGAAGTTTTGCTACGGAGTATACATTCAAATAAGTTGAAATGCTGGACTGAAAATTTGGTAGGAATTGAACAAAATGTACTGGAAACGACGAGTTAAGGAGTCGAGATTAATTCTTGACCAGTTTTGCCAAAAACTTATTCAACTTATCGCTCAGCTCATAAATATTGCCCGTTTGCTGAAACTGTAGATGTAAAAGACTTAAGTGCTGTAAAGCCTGAATTTGGTAAAAATTAGAAGTTTTGATTCCATAATACTACATCATACATAATATGTTTTTTAATACTGAATGCATTCTCTACTGAAGTTTGGTATTGATCAATCGTCAAAATAGTAGTTTGTTGTAACTTTTAAATTGGTATCTTACATTAAACTTTATTAATGTAATATTTTAAAGTGAGAACGTACTTACTTTCAAGTCTTTCGTGGAACTTTTCTCTGACGCACATCTGTCACTGTAAAAGTTATATAAAGTTATCAAAATATCAATAAAATGTTAAAACTGAAAATAATACATATAAAAATAACAGTATTATTTATCAACATGTATCAAGTGACTGCAATAATTAAGATCAATATTAAATAAAATACACATAAATGAAAGAAAAAATGATAGACTTATTTTTATTAAAAAGTAATTGAGTATCTGTGACAAAAGAGACATTCAAACAAGATTTTCTGCCTTGTTTCTGCTATTTACAGAAATAGTTTTCTTTTACAACACTGAACTACAAAATTTATCAGGTGCGCACCATGCATTACTAGAATTAGAATTGCCTTCTTTTCACTATCAGATATTTCTTGATGCTTCCTTTATTTTATTAGTGTATTTATTCGCATTTTAAATCAGATGAGGATGCATGCTACTCGCCTGATGATTTTAATTTTCTGTACAATCTTAAAGATTTACGATTTACAACACTTAGCGTCAAACCGTTTCAAATTTATACATGTATACATTTTATCAATATTCCAGATAAAGATGTTCCAAGGGCCTATTTTAATAAATCAGTTCAAAATGACATTCCTGACCAGTCGATTAAACTTTACTGTATTTCCTGTGATAGGTTTCACAACCAACTTTTCAATGCTCTGTGCAGAAAAGTATAAAACATGTCAAAATGATGTTTTATACAAAGCACTGGTCATGAAAGCATACATTATTCGAAGATGGGATCAGATTTCGAAATGTCTTCCCTATTTTGTTTGCCTTTCACCTACAACCCATTTCGACTCACTCCTGACTTTGACAACCGGGTCACACGACGGTTGCTACTTAAGAAACAGGAGCTGCTTATCATTCCGGAACACCTGAATAGCTCTATTTTTCAAGGGTTTCGTGTTGTTCAGTCTTTGACTTTCTTGTAATGTTTTGTCCAACCATGAGGGTAATATTAAATAGTGCCGAAAAATATTATAAATTGTAATGGAAACCATTTAAAGATTACTTCACTAAAATTTATTTAAAGTGGATCATTTTCAGACGAGTTGACAAAAATGATTGGCCATTGAGGCCACGCTAAGTATTGAATTATATAAAAGACAACACAATTATAAATTTTATGAAAGTTAAAAAAACATTGCTAGTACCAGTTAATTTCAAATTGAGGCATTTTGAAATAATCCTTATTAATGATATTTATATGTATGTTATGGAAAAAACCTGTCAATACTGAAAAAATTAAAACACATTAATAACTGGTTGTAGTTTGATTTTGAATATGAGCATGTGTTTATGAGAAATTTTAAATTGTAGATATTGTTCTTTAAGATTGATGAATAATTTTTAAAGAGTGGACTGTACAAATTTGTATATATGGGAGACGTTATTCAAGGGATCCCTTAATGTTGAAAAAAGTTAACTCTTTGTAACTGTTCAACCTGACAATTTTAAACACACTTACTAAAATGCTTCCTGAAAGTGTTTTGAAAGACTAAAGTTACAATCAACTACATCTTTATTTTATCATTTATTTTGCTATTTAAAAGATTATGTGTTCTTGATAAGAAACATTTGACTTACGTCAAATTTTCTCTCTCACCTGATTATTACATCATATGATATTATTTATACATGGGTTTTTAATAAAGAATTTTAGATTTTACAAAGGAACATTTTGAGATAAGCTATATATGCCAAACCAAAGTTTATTTCCACCCTCAGATTTTTGGGATTTTAGTGTTTCAAGAAAAATTTGATTTTAGACCTCTTACAGCACTTAAAAGAATGAATGACCTATAAATGTGGCATAAATAAAAGCTGTAGGCATTATCATTCTAATGCGTTTATAATAAATATGCCTTAACTTATTCTTCTGGTAGTAGTCCCTAAAACTTTAGTCCTACGTTTAAGAAATATTTTCACAAAAAGTCTAATTGAATTATTCAAACCGTAAATCTCATTTTATCTTGTTGTTAATGTGGTAATGAAGAGAAAATTTAATATAAGTACTAGAATATACAAGTTACGAAACAAATTCATAGTAACACCTTCTGAGGTTATTTATTTTTGGATCATTAACACAAAATGAAACCAAAACTAGGTGCATGGCAATTTACATACATGTAGAAATATTATGACACATCTTTGTTGAATTCAATTTCATACAATGTTCGAAGGAAATAATATCGTTACTAATACGTTGATTCCATAGTATCATAGTATTCATTTTATAAATATTTTTGACGTCTTTTAGCCTGAAGGTTATTATTTTGACACCATTTTGCAACAGGTATATAATGTGTTTCTATAAATGATATATATGTTGAAGTATTTATAGGTTTATGATTAATTATGATAGTATTGATAATAATATCCATATATGAATGTTTTAAATAATTCAGTTATAAAAACTATACAAAATAACATTGTCATTAGAAAATTTTGCATGCAAATGAACTGCATTTATGGTGTATAAAAAGAGAATGAGTAAAGTCTACACCTAAAGACATCTATAGACATTTTGTTTACATTTTAGATAGACAGGTTCCCATTTATTACAAATGAAGATATCATTTTTGTTAATTTAAGAAATTTTACATTTTAAAATTGGCAATATATTGATATGCTTCTTTTCTAATTAACTACTTGAAATGTTGCATTCTATGCCATTTTTATTTTGAAAAGGGCAAATTTCGACACATAAACTTTCCGTCATTTATGTTGATTCTTGATTTTTTTACGAAGAAAATTTTAATAAGGTTTCATGCAGCGCTATTTTTATGTTAATAATAATCATTAAAAAAATTATTTCAATTTGATAAAACACCTTCTCTGTACGGAAATCGACGCTTCGAACAAATCGGAAAGCCTGTGCCATCAATTGTTAAATCAAACAAATATACATTTAAGACTTCCAAGAAGGACCTCGTCAAATTTGAAAAAAATTCTTCCATGTTCAACATTGGTAAACTTGTATTATAAAAAGGATACGAAGATGTGTCCATTGTCTAGAAATAATGTTGCAAAAGTTAAATATGATCAAAGCAAAATATTGGCATGAAATCTGTGATTTGCGTTTATGTTTAATAAAAGTTTCCTATTTTATGTCTATTTATTATTTCTTGCATATGCACAATGGATGTGTCATTGTTGATTTTTTTCAAACTACTGTCCCGGTTAGGGAAATAGTTGAACGCAAGCAAACTAGTTTAATTTAGCCACATATTTTAAGTGCCTGTCCAAGGCAGGAACCTGTAGTCAAGTGGTTATCGTTGCTTAAGAAATAATTCATGGCAGGCATAAGTCTGTTGATTATTTAAACACATTTTGCTGCATGTCTTAAATAAAGGTATTTATTTCATCATGTTAACCTTCATTTTAGTTTTAGCGGATTGGAATACAAGTGTACCGATGTTTCATAGATATGTTGAAATGTTTAGCTGAATACGTATTTCGAGGAGTAACTTCTTATCAGTTTTATTAGAACCAAAGCAAAGGAGGTATGAGATTCAAGCATAGAAGTACTTAGATTCAAACAAATCTAATAAGAAAACAAAATCCAGTTAAAGGCGTGTGATACATGTCAAGCCCCTCTGTAATTTCAGAGACAAAGAAATTAAATAAATACCGCAAATTTCTTCAGAAAAAATATTTGATAGTTTTCATGTCAAATAGATCTTCAGAAAAAATATTTGATAGTTTCATGTCAATTAGGTCTGACGACTGAATTGGTGAATACCCTCGGGTCCGCAAGCAGTGGCATCGACCCAGATTTCAAATTGAAAAATACACCAGATTTGTTTATCTTTATAGCGCAATGTTGTTATTTTGTTTTTCCTTCTTGTTCTCATTGCGATTGTTGTTGGTGACGGTTGTATAAATTTTACCGGCTGTTAATTGCTTGTTGTTTTAGCATTATATATAATGAAATATCAAGCGAAATGATGGCCTTGATATTAGCTCGCGTGCTTGGAAAAGAACGTATCCAAGAAAAAAACATATGAACAATACAGAAAAACCATTTCCCTACTGGCATCCGAACATATCTCCCAAAGGACCATTTCTCGCCATCATGGTTTTTATGTGGATTTTAAAAGCAGACAATTGTTAAATTAATTTTCGAATTTAGAGATGGGAATTCCATCTATTTATTTTCCTTTTGGATTTTAAAATTCAATCACTTAGTTTTGTACAAAAAACGTATGGTGATGAGAATCGGTTCTTGGCGAGATCTGGTCGGATTACCAGTATCCCATATCTCAAAAACGAGTATAATAATCTATCTTTTTTTCTTGCTTCTCTTGATTCGATATAAAGGTTGTAAGATTCTTTGATATCCCTAGAAGATATTACCATGGTAAACACGTGTTCCAGGACGTAAATAGGTAGCAAAATTAGTAGGAAATGATATCTATCATGCTCAATAGAAGAAGTAAAGCCTCCTCCGCAATGCGAATTTCTCTAAAGTAATAGGGGCCCTGGGTGGCCGAGCGGTCTAGGTAGTTAATTCAAACTTACCTGTACAGATCACTGTAGTCCATCACCTATACGGCGTGAGTTCTCGACTGACTTTGTACCATACAAAAACGGGTTCAATTTAACTCGCATCGCACGTGATAAGGTTTGTCAGTTACCTGCCCAATGTCAGTGGTTCTCTATGGGTACACCGGCTTCCTTCAGCAGTAAAATTGACCGCTGTGATATGACTGATACATTGTTGAAAGTGGCGTTAAACTCCAATCAAATAAACAAACAAACAAATCTAAATTAATATATGGTAAAATTAATGTAAGACAAATCTGACAGCTGAACCAAACAACGGCTTTTAATTACCTGTCTTTCTTAAACTATTTTAAACTATTTATTACTGATTTATAAATATTTTACATCAATTTCAGTTAATTTACTCATTTAAAGATTCTGGATTTTCCCTGTATAAATATTTCTTAAGCAGTCCAGACATAATTCATCCCTTGACATCTAACAGAAATAAAATAATAATAAAATCATGAAATGATTATTATTTATGGTAACAAAAGGTAAATTGCTGTTGCGAAATGACGTCAAAATTAATCATTATACACTGTTTAACAGTCACAACAGAAGACGTCACACACAATATTCATCGAATGGATCCATGCTTCCTTGTAGAAAAGTATAAAACGTTCCTAGATTAAGCATTTTCATTATAGTTACAACCAAATTTGCAGACGACTACCAATAAATAACAATCAGGTAAGCTATATATTTTTTTGATAATTCGGTCGTTTTCGTCAATTGGATGCATGTTACGTTTAAGGCAAGTTTATTGAAAACAAGACTTTCTTCAATTCCTCTTTCATAATTATTTTATTTCTGGCCATAGCAGTATTAGAAAATTCGCTATATAGATAAAAATCTGAGGTAGACAGAAACCGTTAAGTCTTTTATAGAAAGGTAAAGTAATTAATAGATTTTTAGAACCCAATCAAATGTCATCAATATTTAGCCATTTATTTTATTTTCAGTAACATGAATATCTTAGCAACAGTTATTGGTCTTATTATCATGGTAACAGTAGCATCTGGTTTGGGATACAACAGTTATGATAGTTACAACAGATACCCATCGGTCCATGGAAAGGGCTGGGACTCTTTAGGATCATTGGGCGGTGGTAGTTTTCTCAACAACGGCTGGAATCAAGGGTTTCGCAGCGGTCACGGTTAGTTAATTATAAAGGAAGCTCAACACACGACAGCTATAATCACATATGCTCCCATAGGCTCTCGATTTCGACAAAAAATCATTCCTGAAAAGATTTCAGAATTATCATTTACGAATAATTTGTTAAAAAATGAATAATATGTCATAAAAATACACGTTTACAAATGATATATATGCTCTCGCGTGAGTTTTCTGCACTGGACTAATTATTGTGAAATTTTTATGCTGTACACTCGCATTTAAAGTCCAAGGCAATAATCATTTTTGTGGCGTTTGGTTGTTATTTCAATAAAGTTTTTTCCTAGGTATGGATTGTTTTTATGGATAGTGTAATTCAATCTACTAATCAGTAAATATAACGCTCAGTTGAAATTTTGCTTTTTTCCGATATTTCAATAAATATTTTAAAATTTGTTTGGATATTTGTTCTGTAACAAGAATCTTAACGTACCTTTTCCAATTCATTACAGGAAGATACAGAAGAGCAGCTGTAGGTTATGGGTCATACGATTCATACAAAGGAGGTGTTCTCAGTAACTTAGGTGGCAGATTTGGGGGAAGAATGGGTGGATGGAGAAATTCTGGATGGAATTCATGGAATACTGGTATGTCTAAGCGATATTTTAGATTTTAGAACAAAAATATTTACTAGTTTTCAGAAATAATAACTGATTATACTCCGGCTTCCTCCAACAGTAAAACTGACCGCCGCGGTATGACTAAAATATTGTTGAAAGTGACGTTCCAATAAAAAAAATCAATCGTATCGTTTTATTAAAAATAATACTTGGACATGATATGCGCTAAGATTTTTCTGTTTTTTAAAAATATTTGTTTTGACTGGTCTGTATGAACCATTTTCACTGAGCAATCATTGCGAAATGTTGTTAAAGCACTCGAATAATATTTTGGTCGGATTCCACTGCTCTTAAGAGAACCACGCTAGCAAATAGGGCTTACGTAGTTTAACATATACTCCATATCTTTTCATTTTCATATCACACGAAAATAAATATTCAAATGGAAAATCTATGAAAAATAAAAAATGCAAACATTCTGATATAATGGCATTTGTCTGGTATAGTCTACCGTTAAGGTGAAAAATATTAACGCATTTTTAGTATTAGAATGTTGTTCAAAACTTTTCCTTTGATGTTTTGTATTAAACATTGATCTTTCTTTTTTGTAGGTTATTGAAAAAAACTAGTGAAGTCCAGAAGAAGTGTAATATATCAAAGTTCCCGATGATGTTTTGAGTTTAGCATTTTTTATATTTATAATAAAAAATGAAACATTATTCACGCTTTTGTTTTTATAAATCTTATTTAGGTCAGATTGTTTAACTATATGCTACACTTTTTGAATTACTTTATCAATCAAAGACGACTATTAAACGTATTCAGATAAAAAAGCACAAAGACGTAAACAGAACTCTGTGTTAAGCAAATCTGTACACAATTTTAATAATTTTCGGCAATTTTTCTTTAAATATCTTGAATTGGGAATTCATGTCAGTTAACTGAAATCAGATTTATGAAAGTTTGAATATTCAAATGCAAGAATAATCTTTGACATTGGAAGAACGTTATAGTCCAGTCATTCTAGCAAAAATTTGACCTTAACTTCAAACTTATTGCAATAGAAGAAATTAACACATTTTTAATGCAGATTAGTATAAACGTTAACAAGTAAAAAACCCCAAATAAAATAATGCAGGTAAAACAAGTTACAGCCAAATGCCTTTCCTATGGAACTTTGTATTAGAAAAGAAAAATAACGTTTTTCTGTTGAAAAAACTGTTGGCAAAGTTGTTGTTTTTGTGTTTATTAGGAAAATTCCAACAATTAAAGTAAAGTTCTGATATCTATTTTCTAGGTACAAACTGCATTAAAGATACCATTTATCCATTTTGCCCCGATATCACTTTAAATAAATTCAATTTTTATGAAAAACTTAAAATTGTATTTTATTTTGGAGGTTAAAATTATTTAAAG
Organism: Geukensia demissa; assembly: GCA_034783895.1. Classification (NCBI taxonomy): domain Eukaryota; kingdom Metazoa; phylum Mollusca; class Bivalvia; order Mytilida; family Mytilidae; genus Geukensia; species Geukensia demissa. The sequence continues at coordinate 9,872 of JARWCS010013413.1, forward strand.
TAAGTAGATTATAATGCTAAATTATTTGCAAATATAATCATATTTAATTTTTCTAAAGTACCACATGCTAAAAAATACGCATTTTCTAAATCAATTTCTTACCAATAAAATACAAATACTAACAATATTTTGGAAATCTACATATCAATATAAGCAGAGTGTGACAAAGAGTCAAATTAGAACTATTGACTCCATCAAAGTACTATATTTTACAAACAATTAGAGAAAATTTACTCCTAAAATGACAAAAAAGGTATGCTTTTGTAAAAGTTATCTCCCAAGTTCCATTGAAAATACATGGGAAAATTGAAATTCAGATTTCAGGCTTTCCCGCAAGTTAGATTTTCTTGGACTATTTGTATATAATACTCTATGTAAAATTTTTCCTGTTGCAATTAGTTCAAGGTTAAAGTCTTTTTCGACCGGACTATTATAATTTGATCCATTAGAGTCCTGATTTTACCAGTTTATGTAATTATTTTGAATTTTCATGGCACCACCATAATTTTACTTGCAAAAATATTAATTATTTGCTTTATATAAAAAACATTCGACACAATTCATGAATCTTTAGCATTCAATAAGGAAGACCATTTTAGCCCAAAAATTGCTTATTTCAGGATAAAGATCTCATTACACATACACAAATAACAATAACCAAAGTATGCAAGAATGGTATTTAGAACATGGCTAAAAGGTTTTTTGCATTAGATTAGGACGATTGTCGTGTTTCATGTATAGTTTCAGAATTTGTATTTCGGGGCCTTTTACAGCTTCCGTTATGGTATGGACTCTGGTTCATTGTTGAAGGCCATAATGGGACCTGTAGAAGTTTAAATTCTGCTGTCATTTAGTGGATGCCTGTCTCATGGACAATCATGCCACATCTCCTATTTTTATATGGCTAGTACATGTCAAGATCTATTTATAGACCAAATATGGGACTTTGGGACTTGAATGTAAAAACTTTGCAAGTTTCAAAATTTGAACAAAGCCATTGAACCATTAAAATGAGTTCATGGTCAAATAACATACAACTGGCTGGCAAATTCATATATGAACTTTCTGCACACCAAAGTTAGTTCACCCTGATCAGAGATATAAAGCTGCAGGCAGGGAATGATACCTCTTATGTATCATATTTCCATGGGTGAATGTACGAAGTTCAAAATCCAAAAGGTATTTTTTTAAAGATTATATATGGAAAAAAATTTTAAAATCTGGAAGTCTTGAAAACTCTCACTCATGTTTTTCATGTTATGTATGTATTCATTTAATAAGTACACTTAAATTGTTATCTACAGTTGATAATTGCTCAAATGATTTGCATTATTTCAATGCTTCATTCAATATGCAGATGGCTCGGGTCTCACTATCAAACAGGGGGCATTGGATATGCAAGCTCACTCACTGCATATTCATACGCATATTTAAATAATATAACTTAATTATAAAAGTGAAAATGGAATACTGTAAAATATTAATAAGTCAAACACCATGGGTATCACAAAATTCAGCCTATTCAGAACTGTGTTGTAACCCTCTATTTACACTATTCAAACAGATTCAATTTGTTCCTTTGATGTTTAAAACAACTGAATCTCACCATATTTACATCAAAATAAGAAAATCACAATTCATAGCTAAATGTCTTTAAATGTTTATGTTTATGAAAATTTATGATTTACAGCAATTATAAAAATTCAAAATTTTATATTGCTGAAATAGGAAGAGGTAAAATATGTTTCTTTTTATTGTTGTGATATCAGTGTAATAAAAAGTTGGATTTTGCCACTCAATTCTTCCTGTTAATCTTGAAAACGTTACCTGTTATTCAATTCTATACTAAATGTTAAGTTATTTTCAAAGTCAAGGTTTCCAATCTAGTTAATATATCCAGAAAGCCCTCCACTTTGGAAGGTGAATTTCTGAATGACATTAAAGAAAAAACACTCTTTCATATTTTTACATCATTAAAGGTGCATTTACACTGTCAAACCTTTTTCATCCAACTTGCTCATTTGCTATGCACCAATTTTAAAGTAAAGTTTGACTGTGTAAGCACATCAGCCAACATGATTAAAACTCCATTAAATATTGGATGAGATTTGAACGAGATGTGTAACATGTGGAATGTATATTTTCCCAATCAAAACAGGTGCCCTTGAAAAGTGTAAAGAAAGTTGGATGAAAAAGTTTGTGTAAATTTTGTCTGTCTGCTTTTTAAAGTTTCATTTTCTTCAGATTGTAAGTGCAGCTAAGCATAGTATGTTGTATATGCTTGTTTAAAGCTTCTTTTTTGTGGCTTGATCATTTAGTTGGTATTAGACTATAACTAGTACCGGTATGTCAGGTCTCAGCATGTTAAGATGACTGAAATCTAAATACTCGTAAATGATAAAATAATAAAACTTGTTCATCCTAACTGGTAAATATTTTAATGTAAGCATTATTAATATCAAGTGAAAAATCAAGTTTGATGAACAATTCAAAACTGTATCAATTTTATTTTATGTCAATAGGCTTACCAAATGTTAGTAAAATGGAAGGAACGAGAAGGACAAAACGCCCTGAGTTCTGTTTTGGAACAAGCATTGAGATCATGTGGTATGGGAGATGCTGCTATGTTACTAGGACCTTAATACTACTGGTATATGTGAGGCATGCAGTAACAACTCAAATGTCCTTTGACATATCATTTCTCTGCATCTGTAAAGTTGTCAATGACCAGTTTTGCTTCACATTAAACACTTACTATGCAATACATTGTCGTTTTTTTATTTCTTAAAATAAATCTTCCTGTTTCATCTTAAAATATTGAACATTTTTTATTTTGTACGGATAATTTATTGTAAAATAAACGTCTTTATAATCAGACCTGATTTTGCCAACGTAGAAATAAGTGGAAATGGGTTACCGGAAGCTTAATTCTATGTGTAATAATGGGTCAATACAGGAAAATCCTGGTTTTGAGAAGCGGAATATCACTTTAAAGCGGAAAAAATCAGGTCTGTAAAATTGTCAGTTGGTGATCAATTGTTACCTGATATGTAATATTAAGGATGTTTGCTGCTGATGATATTATGTTTTCAAAAGCTTATGATTGCCTTCAAGATTGCTTTCACATTTGAACCAAATAAGCAAAAGAAAAAGATTGCTCAGTGTGATGCTTTTTCAGATAAAAGCATTAGAAAATTTGGCAGGAAAATGTTTCTCTTGATTTTACATATGTTTTGTTTTAGTAGATTCTGCCCATTAAACCCCATTAAGAAATTACAAGAATTTCATAAAACTTTTCAAATGAAATTTTTAAGTGTGTTTAATGAAATTATGAAAAGAAAAGTGGGGGTCACTAGGCAAAAATATTAATGCTATGAAATGGATAAAACCAGAGGAGTTCGAAATCTGACCAAAATGGCTGAACATGAGCAGTAAACATCCTCAAGGCTGACATTCTACTTTAATTTTCCTTTACTCTGTCTTACTTTTTATACAGCTGAACATGGGTGGCTCAAACTTCAATTTGTGTTCCGTTTCATTCAACATTCTCAGAATTTGTTTCAATTTGTGTTCCGTTTCATTCAACATTCTCAGAATTTGTTTGAATCTCAGATATTCAGTCTTTTCATCCAAGCAATTTTATGAGGTCCATTTAGTAGTATAGTAAGACTTCTATTGATTATACTGGTACATGTATAATATATTTATTATATTGTTAATTAAAAGAATTGCATGTAATTTTTCTTGTGAGTTTGATGTCTGGAACACAAACACTCCACTCTTGATATAATCATTTATTAAAGTAACATTTTTTATAGACCTCAACATCATAAATTCATTATATTCTGTGTATTTCTGCTGTATGTTGACAATAACTGAGATTCATTAAGTACAACAAACACTCATCATTGCAACACATTTGCAATAACAGTGCTAAATACTATAGATTACTCTAAATCATTTGCATATTTCAACAAGAATTTAACATTTTCTGTAAAAAAATCCATTTTACTAGTGCACAAAAACATCATGAAGATATTTTAACCAAACATTTGTAATTGTTAGAGCTTTGTGAGCAGTTTGGTTAATGTTTTTGTGCAATCTATATTAAAATCTTCATTGTATCAAATTTTGTATTAAATTAAGTAATATCTTAGTATTTTCACATTTAAAGCAATTTCTATATGCCATGCGACTGTTGTTGAACCAATTAAACTAAAATACTGTTGGATTTTCTTTTTGTATACATTTTTCAATTCAAACGATATAGAATAATATATCTTTTTAGTCACTTTTCATTTTTAGCTGAATTCTTGGCTTATGACCTTGTCCTTCTCTAGACATAATTCATTATTTTCTCTGCTGTACAGCGACAATAACTGAGATTCATTAAGTACAGCTAATACTAAAAATTGCAACATCTTGTGCAATAACAGTACTACATACTATAGTTTACTCTAAATCGTTTGATTTATAAAATTGTGATTTTTCTGTAGGTTTTTGCATTGAATAAAGCATAAAATATCACCACAGCAACAATAAAACATACACACACATTTGTATAATTCAGTATAATTTTAATGAAACTATCATAACATGGAATCTCAGAAAAGTATTGCAACTTTTACAATATACTACCATATAAAGAAGTTCAGATTTCCCTGATTTAAGTAATAACACAGTGTAGAAGTCTACAACTTTTAACGCACTGTATATTTTATTTATGGTCCATCTACAACCACAGAAATAAAAACTTCTAAATATACAGTTGACATTCATTTTCCTCTGTAGATTTTACTGGCAGTTTAATAACTTATGCCAAACACAACATCCATATAATGGTTTAAACTTGTACCATTCAGTATCTGTATATGGAGACCAACAATATCTGGTTTCATAAGAAAGCTCTGTTGATTTAAGGCAACCAGTCCGTAAAAGGGTACAACAAATGTCTTACACAGAAAAATACAACTTTCAAATGTAAATGCTTATCACATATCAATGTGTTCAATATATGGTAGTATACATGTGACTAGAGATAGTAACACAAATATAAACAGCACTATACTTCATACCTGCCAACTTTTGACATTGATAATCTGTGAGGAATTATGTACCCTGAACTCCCCAGACCGGACCCCAAAAATTTCAGTTTTGTGATCTTGTACTATTATTCATGCAGAGTAATAACTTTTGTCCTAAAACCAAATACCCAAAAAATCCCCAATATGCCCAAAAATCATTTAGAGGGAGATTTGGTGTTTTAGAAAACTTTAACAAGGAAGGGTCCTTCCTGTCATGGTGGGGAGGGTTGACAGGTATGATACAATGTCAGGAAGGCACTACATCATCACAAATGTCATGGTTTGTACAATGCATATGAACATAACAAAGTATTAGTTTTTGGTAGATACTGATTACTTTACAGTTTTTATTTACATCTTGGGATCTTAATAACATTCTATCAATGCCCATTAAAATGGATTTCTAAAGATCTACCTTAAAGTTCTAGTTAATCTTATAACAGATGTGTAGCATTTAATGGTCCATGTGCTATTTTATTTTATTTTTTAGGGAACCATATGTTTCCCAAAATTAAAAAAAAAAACACAAGGATAATTAACCATAGTTCAACAGCTTTTATAAGAAAAACAGAATTACCTGGTTAAAAAAAACGACAAAACTAGGTTGAATTTGGAAATATCTGGTTTATATTTACAACCTAGAACTAGATAAAAGAACTGCTTAACATTTCTGTACAAATATTTAAACTTCAGTCACTATTATTTAAAAAACATAGGTTTGTTATAAAAATCAGAGTTGATAAACATTCAATTTAGACTACTTGTGGATCTAGTTTTAACATTAAAACCTTAAAACAAAACAAAAACAAACAATGTTATCTTTGTTTAATAACTTGTGAAAAGGATGGTTTGCATATTAAAAAAATACTTGAATAGCACTTTATGTGTGACATTAAGTTGGTTTAAGTGCACTCCATTCTGTCTAGACTGAACCCTCCTGTGTTAATAAAACTTTTCTCTAAGACCAAAGCACCTACAACTTCAGGTAAATATGACCTGTCTAAACTGACCAACTTTCTAATCCAAACAAAATTTATCAAGTTTTCACTTGTATACACATTTAATAAAACTCTTACTGCCACAACATCATGTTTGAACAGAAAACATGCTTTCCTTTAAAACCAATGTTCTGTTATTCTGTTTTATTTTCAGTTTATAACCGATTTATTTGGCATATTCTTTACTAAGTATCTGTCTACCTCCTAAATATCTGTCAAATAAATGTTTGAAAAAGTGTTTTTCACTGATTTTGTTAGCCGCTTATAAATGATAACACATAATAATTGATTAAAATAATAAACAGATGAAAAGCCTTCATTTTGTGACATAAAAACATATAAAATCATATTAATACATACATGTATATGGATTAACAAAAGTACAAAAATACACGGTGATAAAACAAAGTACGAAACACAACACACACGTATAATACTAATGCTTTAATCACAGATAAGAAAAGCACATGGAATAGAGTGATAATGTGGACAAAAGCTTGTGACAGGGTCTGCATATAGATTCAAGTTATATAGTCCAAATAAGACAGTATTAGTACATATTAATGAGACAGAAGATCAATATCAATACTTAATGCATTTCAAAACATATATTTTGTTTAAAAATTTTACTTTAACCCTAATTTGAATCAAAATCAATATCATCAATATTTTAAATGTTTTCTCACATCTCTGTGGCCCTACTTTGAATAAACATCAATTTTAATATCTCACATCTTTTTGAGTATGTAGTCTTCATTTGAATAAAATAAAAAATCAATATTTCACATGAAATGAGAATGTAGCCCTTATTTGATTGAAGACTTAAAATGTAGTCCTTTAATATCAATATTATACTTGTTTTTAAATTTTTCTATTGCCCTTCTTTAAATAAAGGTCAATACCAAAATTTTTTAAGGTTTTCCAATACCAATTTGAATGATGATCAATATTAGTATTTTCAAACTGTTGCCCTACAATCATTTTGTTGTTCATATAGGCAGAAAAACATTGTAAAACTGATGAATATATGGTACTGTATATATGATGAGTAAAGTCCTCTGAAAATACAGCAAAAATTTAAAACCAGAGGCTCCTAGGAGCCTGTAGTCGCTCACCTGGTATACAATTGCCAATACAAAGTTGACACATGGCA
>JARWCS010013523.1:0-17106 GCA_034783895.1 Geukensia demissa
TAAAGGTGTCAGACTTGTATAATCGTTAATAGGATTACATAACAGTGATTGGTAATAGGATTTTGGTGGCAAATAGATCGATCTATTCAATGTTGAAGTTGATTTTTTCAAATAAAAATTTTAATTTGTCCGAAAACCAAAATTTGCTTTCGGTCATTTTGACCAAAGTTTCAGTCATGTCTGACAAATATGACTGTTTCCGGAGCCTTGGCTATACTTAATATACATAACTGTCTTTTGGTTGTTTGAGATTAATGAAATCATTGAAAAATACATTTACAGAGGAGAATATCTTGCATAAGCAGTATTTCCCCCAGGAAATTTTTAATGCATAGTGGTGTCCTTGGTCAATATTGCACCACAACATTTAAATCACCTGAGTATGCATATTACATAGCATCCATGCTGCATACATAAATTGGTTATATTTATCATGTGTTAAAAGCAAACTTAGACATCTTAAGGGGAATGTTGAGCGTTCACAAACTGGTTTAACCCCGCCACATACTTAATATGCCTGTCCCAATCCAGGAACCTGTAGTCCAGTGGTTGTCATTGTTTATAAAGTCATTTATTGTTATTCATTCAACATTTTTCAATAGATTAGGTTGATTGTCGTGTTTTATGAATAATTTCACATTTTTTTTTCATTTTTGGGGGGAACTCGGGTACATTATTTAAGGCTGTAATGGGACCTGTAGAAGTTTATTTTCGACTGTCATTTGGTTGTCTCATGGACAATCATGCCACATGTCCTATTTTTATATTTAAAGTAAATGTTTCCTTTTACACATCCCTGTATGTTTACTATTCTGTTTTTAAAAATGTCGACATTAGAAACTGACATGCATGACTTAGTGCTGTTGAAATAATCATTAATTATTGTGACAGTCCTTGAGTAAATGTATTCATGTCAGAGTTCGCTATCACACCATTTTGTTCAGTACATGAAGATTAACCTTCTCAGGCACTCAAGAGACTGACACTGACAAACAAATCCAAATCTATATGTCAAAGTAGACAATTCTCAAGGCCAGGGTCTATGCATTCTATTGAGACTATCATTTACAACTTTAATTTGGGACCAGGTGATTTTTTATTAAAATTTACCTGAATTTAATGATAGGGGTGAAATTTTAACCAAATAAATGATACAACTTCAAACTTATTAATTACAATAGCACACTTTCAAATTGTTTATTTACAATAAAACACACTCATGTGATGGATGTAAATCTCCAGCAGACAATTATCAGCCATATTGTTTTTCAAATACAAGTAAAACATCAGGCATTTTCTATGTGTAGCAGTAAGTATTTCAGTCATGATGAAGCACAGTCGCCACAAATTGAAGCAGTACATCATGTATGATTTTTAAACATACAAAAAATGACCTTTGACTAGCAGCACATGTGATCAAGATTGTCATTTCCCAGCCAATGGTCTGTGGTATTCTTTTTCAATAAAACAGACAACCACGATATGACTGAAATATGGTTTAAAGTAGCGTTAAACCCCATTCCAAGAAACAAAGTTCGGAAATACAAAGTTAATGATGAGTTATTTTTATATTGTCTCTCTTCAGGACAAATGCCATATCCTCCACCAATGCCTCGACCGCCTCCCCCGTCATCAGTGCCAGGATCAACAGCTCCACCTACATCACAAGCTCCTCCTCCTCCACAGTTCTCACAGGGAATGAGATATCCTGGTAAGTTCTCACAGGGAATGAGATATCCTGGTAAGTTCTACAGAGAATGAGATATCCTGGTAAGTTCTCACAGGGAATGGGATATCCTAGTAAATTATCATAGCGAATGAGATATCCTGGTAAGTTCCCACAGGGAATGAGATATCCTGTTAAGTTCTACAGAAAATGAGATATCCTGGTAAGTTCTACAGAGAATGATATATCCTGGTAACTTCTCACAGGGAATGGGATATCCTGGTAAGTTCTCACAGTGAAAGATATATCTTGGTAAGTTCTCACAGGGAATGGGATATCCTGGTAAGTTCTCACAGTGAATGAGATATCCTAGTAAGTTCTAAAAGGAATGAGATAGCCTGATAATTTTCACATGGAATGGGATATCCTGGTAAGTTCCATATGGAATGAGATATCCTGATATGTTCTCACAGGGAATGTGATATCCTGTTAAGTTCTAAAATGAATGAGATATCCTGGTAAGTTCTCATTGGGAATGAAATATCCTGGTTAGTCTCACAGGGATTGAGATAGCCTGATAAGTTCACACAGGGAATGAGATATCCTGGTAAGTTCATAACCTTTGGTCTTTGGTCATGCTGTAGGTAAAGGGAAGCATTTCTGTGGTGATCTCCTATTACCATGTAACAATTAGGATAGATATTCAGTTACTTACATATAGGTCCCACCATACAGTTTCGAAAATTTTCATTGAACTCAATGTTAAAAGAGCAATGGTCAAGGATTTGACCTGAACATATACGTGTACCAATGCACACATGTTATACCTCACTGGAAATTTTTAAAATTAGCTGCAAAAATTTGGTCATGGGGGTTGACATTTTTCAGAAAATCTGTCTGATTGAAATGTCATGAAAATCCCTTGTTTTCATCATATAAATATTTTTGGTCAAAAGGAAGTTCCCATGGTCTGTTTACCAACTTTAGTACACAAAATTCCTACACAAAAGATAACTTTTCTTATAAATTTAAAAAAAAAACACATATATTTAACTGTTTGAATATCATATCACCTGTACTTAAACAGTTACATATTTTCATGCATAACATCCTGCCAGAGCAGTTGTTATGTTTTGAAGGAACTATTGTGTCTTGGTAAACTGACCTACAAAAAACAACAATATATGCAGATCAAAATTATCACCCTTTAGTATGCATTTGGCAACTCGCTGCATGGACATAATCCAATTATGTTTCATTCATGGCAAATTCAGCATTGAAACCTATTTGTTTCTGACTTATCTGTACACAATATAAACTATGACTAAAATACATGTTTCTTACAATTTAATTCAGTTATTTCTTTTGAGAATTCAACAATTAAGAGGAAAATTTGTAAAATTCTAATGATTTTATCAAAAATATGGTACAATTTAATTTATATGTAGTTTATAAACATTTAATCAACTGGTGAAAACACAGGTTTCAAAATAAAATTATGCAAAAGTAAGATATTTGTATGAATGAGCTCACTTGAATTATCTTTAAGGTCAAAATTTGTGGTTTTCTTTACTTTTTGTCCCTATATGGTTACGTTTTAAGCGTCTTGGTGAAAATTACACAGGTTTAAAGACTATCAAAGCTTTTTATGGCCCTGCATAAGGTGGAGGGGGCATTAAGATTTACCCTTGTCTTTGTTTTTGTCAGTTTTCATCAAAGTTTGATATCAGGTCTATTATATATCTACTTCCTGTTTGAAGAGATGGGGGCATCTTTGTCCTATGGGCACATTTTGAATTCTGTTAGTGTGATTTTTATGCAGGTAGATTTTATTAATTGACTCAATGCAAAACAAATAAAAAACTGGCTCTTATTTTATTCTGTATTTCTAATTATTCCATGGTTGGATCATAATTTTCTGTGTTGATAGACCTCCTGAAAAATAATAACATGAAAATCCAAACAAACAACAAGGGTATACATATTGTTTTGAGAAAACTCAAATTTATGTGCAGAATTAAAAAAAAGTTAGTACACAAAGAATAGAAATATAGTAATTCATCTGTATTGTTTTAGGCCCACCACCACCAGGAATGAACTACCAACAACGGCCACCATACTCTGGTCCTGGTGGACCACCACCTCCACCACCTCCAGGGATGAGACCACCCCCTGGATGGAATGGACCACCTCCACCTCCAGGAATGAGACCTCCTCCATTCCGTAAGTAGATTTTCTAATATGTTGATAGTATTGTGCCATTTTGTTTTTGATTTTGTTTTTTTTTTCAAATTTTTGACACTTCAATAGAAATGTAAATTTATGCATTCCAAAAAATCTCCATTTCAAAATCCTTAAAGAAAAAACAAATTATATTATTCCTGTCAGGATTAAAATTTTGCATAAATGCTTTTATTTGAGTTGTATTTATTATTGCAGGAAAGCTATTTTGGGAATAGCTCATTTTTTGTTCATCCATTTTCCTCATAAATAAAGCAAAAATTAGATATCCACTGAATATAATTATGACTCCTATTGTTATATATTACAGCTGGTGGGAGACCACCACCTCCAGGCATGAGAGGACCACCTCCCCCAGGAATGATGGGTGGGCCACCAAGAGGACCCCCAGGCCCTGGTGGGCCACGAGGACCTCCGCCTCCACCCAGAGGAATGCGAGGACCCCCACCACCTGGAACAAGAGGACCACCATATTCAAGGAATTAATGTTGATTGTATTTTTATTTATTGAGACTGTTACACCAAATCTTCAAAGTGGAGTTGAAAACCAGTTTGATGAACAGTAAGGAAGACAGTCCCGTTAATTAATTTTTTGCCATATTTAAGTATCTGATCCTTTGAAAAGGAAAGGCTAGTCTAAGAGACCATACAATTAATTTTGACTCTCCATGGGAGCAAATTTATCCACAGGCAAAAGAACAGAAATTATCTAGTTTTAATCTGATATTACCTGTGAATTTATTTTTCATGCACATGTATGTGTGTGAGAGTAGAATGTTATCTTATATGTGCAAGTTGTGTGTGAGGGAAGACATAATATTCTCATAAATACATTGTCATTGTTATGTCATTAAAATTATAAGGACATTCGTATTGTTGTGTACAGTCTTAACTATTTCTATTTTACCCTTGTTCTGAGTACCATATTGAGGCAGTATAAGTGGCTGCCTGCTATCTTTGTTTAGTTTGAGTAACATACTCTGACAATATAAGTGGTTGTCTGCCACCTTTGTTTAGTTTGATTGATTGATTGATTGAATGGTGCTTAATGTCCAGTGGCAAATATTTCATGCATATTCAGGAGAAGAGCATAGTAATGATGAATGAACCCTGCTTTTTACTAGACCGACAAGTGAGCCAAATTTTTAACGTGCTAGCTCATGAAAGTAACAGTCCGCAGGAAGATATGTGCCACTTTACCCAGACACATTATTCTGACTCTGGGCCGACCAGTCTTTGCTCTTACTCCTAAATGCTGTGTTCTTAGGGGAGAAGCAGCAAATACCAATTTTTAGCCGAGTTAAACTCGGCTATTGGTTTGATGATTTCAGGCGGGCGGGCGTGATTCTTGGTTTCCTGACGATAACTCCAAAAGTTTACATCCGATTAAAATGAAACTTAATAATATTGTTATATACTAAGCAAGTGAGAACCCTATTGATTTTTGTAAAAATAAGGTTTCCTGACGAAAACACCAAAAATAACATGCCATATGGTATATTATTATATCAATTAATGAATTAGGAGAGAACTATTTACATTCTTTGTTGAAATTTTAAAGGCAAAAGCTCTTTCCTAACCATATTGTTAACCATACAAAATCTGCACTTCCTTTCAACCCAGCAACTCGGCTGTAGCTTTCCCGACGCCATTTGGTTTTTTAATGATTCCTGATGAAAAATGCAACAAAAGTTACTCTTTTTTGTAGCAATTACTGATTTTTGTTTTAAATGGTCAACTGGTTTAAAAAATGTGATTTTGCAAGAGATGAGAAATTTTTAATTTTCATCTGATCTTGATGGGTTTTTTGCATTTGATTCCCCTCAATGAGAGATTTAAGTAGTATGTAAACAGATTTTCTCTATCTCTTGGTGTTTATTTCCCTAAAAGGGGTCAATGTGTGGGGAAAGGATGGGGGTTGGTCAGGCACATTTTTGGCCAAAGAATTTTGCTAAAAAATGAAAAGTGGGGAATATGTTATTTTCAATTTTTTGTATTGAACAATGCCTACAAGAAAATCTAACAGAGTTTTTTGTTGAAATCATCAAAGTTACCTTGTCATTCTGTGGAAATAATGAAAAGTATGTAAGAATAAGAGGTCAAATTGGGAAAAACGTCAGTTTCTCATAAGATGGGATTTTTTTATTTTTCATCTGATTTTGATCTTGGTTTTTTCCAAATCATTCCTTATGAACAATGCAACAAAAGTAATGCCAGTTTTGAGGAAAATAGGGAACAAAATGATCACTGATCCAGGCATTTTACTGTGTCCAGCAAAATACTGGGTCCATAATACCCTAAGGTTCATTTGTTCACCATTAACAGGCTGCTGTCATATCATGCTGCTCTTGCAAATTTTCAAATTTATCTTAAAAGCTTTGATTTTGAGGTCCAAATATGACCCTCAATGTTTTAGGTTTTTTTAATTACTGGATTGCAAATGTGAACACTTATAAAAGGTGATAGGTTTTTGATTTCTTTTTTGTGTTTCTTATTTAGCTGGACAGATTACAACAGTTGCCGGACCAACTTGTATAGATAAAAACCCTGCAGCTTGTGATCAGCTTGAAGGAGTTTGTAGTATACCAATGTTCAAAGAATTTGCCAAAGAGAACTGTGAAGCAAAATGTAACTTGTGTGGAACAGCACCTCCTGCCCAGGCTTCAAGTACGTCTTCATTATTTTAAGGAAATTTTACTCAATTCTTTTGAGATTTCATCACATTTTCAAAGGATATTCATGTAGCTGCTCTATCCTCATTTATGATTGCAGTTGTTGAACTGTTCAAGATTTTAACCTGTAACTAATGATTTCTCCTATAGTACAGTTGTATTTCTTTTGACCAACTAAGACTGAAGCCTCTGTGAAATAAAGGGATAATTTACATTAAATCTTCTTGTTTGAAACTGCTTACCCCATTTTAACTAACTGTATTGGAATGGTCTATTGGTGGTCTCCTCTTAGAATTTTAGCAAATATCCCCGACACACTACCAAGATGGCCACCACAGCTGAACTTTTTACCAAAGAACATTTTGGGAAACTTACTCAAATAATTCTTAATATCCTTAATTTGTACAGTTAGGTGAGTGATATCCAGGGGATTACTTTTAGTTTTGTCATTATAATAATTTGTGACAAGTTGCAGATATAGGAAAGATAAATATTGTGTCTACATTTATATTTGTTCTTGCCAAATGTTTATGTTTCTACCAAAGCTTGTACAACCAAGTTGATATGATACCTGCAGCATCTGTATATTCAATGTCTTTAAGTGTAAGTTTTCAATTTTAGCTCCAGCACCAAATGGTTATCTACTATTAATGAAAGGTGTAACAGGCATTACAACATATCCACCAGGAATCACTGACCTCTTTGAACTGTGGAATTCTACCAAAACTATAAACCCTGGTACACCAGGTGCCAACTCACTCACACCTGACTTTATGGGTCATTATAAACCAGATCTGTCTAATAAATGGTCAACTTTATGTTTGGACAAGGTAATAATTAAATTAATATTAAAAAGAAAAAAATATGGAATATTTGACGACACGATCCACATCTTGTATATGTTTATAAAGAGATTCAAAAGTAAAATTTAACTGCTTTTCTGGATTAACCTTTATCAAACATACTTTTAATGCCATTCAATGTTTCTTTACCTGAATGTCTGCTTTCCAAATTTTGTTATCTCCTGCTACATCTGTAATATTATATCAGTCTGTAATTACTGTTTTGAAATGAACCATATCAAGACCAGGAGGAGTAATTTTATTGGAATGCTTCCAGTTTTACTGACTCCTTGCCCACCCAAGATACAGGTCAAGATTAATTTTTATGGTTTGAGAGATTTATCATTCAGGAGTAATGCCCCTTGAAAATATAAAAAAAAAATATCAAATTTCTCATTTCTGGGTGTTGATTTTGTTTTTTTTCAGGAATGATCACTACCCATCCTGAAATACAAGCCAAGTTAAATTTTTAGGTCTTAGATGTTTTCCATTCAGGAGTTATGCCTCTTGATGTTTGGTTATGTCCAGTGACTGTTTTTATTTCCTTCTTTTAATGAAATAATCACCATATTTGATTATAAATCACTTTACTTAATGAATTTGCTGTGTAGGACATCAGATCTTACTTCTTTGTTCCTGTGTTCCTGTGCCTTATATGAACATGAATCACACAGATGAAAGATAATAGACATACAAAATGAGAATAAGTGAACACTCTTAAGAAATTGTAACGGGAAGATACAAAAATATTGAGTGAGAAAAAATGGTATTCCTTTCCAAACTCCATGGAGGTTGAAATAAATTCTAATATGGATAATAACTCAAAACTAATTGCATTGCATCCCAAGATTCAGTAGAACAGAACTAGACAACTGATTTTTATGGTCTAGATCACCATGCTTTGTGTTAAATTTATAAGTTTGCAAAACATAGGGTTCATTAAACAGAGCTTACTTCAGAAATTTTTTTATTTCCAGGTAAAGGTATCAATCTATAAGAATGGAATTGAGAAGGCCTACATTGTGTTTAATGCCACTGGAACAGATAAAATGAGTTGGTTTACTCCAGATAGAATTATAGATTCATCATGGGTTGATCTCCGCTCAGCCACAAAACAATACTTCAATATGGCCAAGTGAGTAACTGTTCATTGTAATTTTTACACCACAATACTTACTTGCCGATAGGAAGAGATGGACAAGCCCTATTTTGACCCAAAACTTAGATGAATATGTTTTCACACTTTGACATGTTTAAGAATTTCTGTTTTCAAACCTGGTCATTTCTGTGTAAGGTTTGTGACCTAAATATTTTTGGTTAATTATCATTCTGTGAGAATGATGAAATTTCTTTTCTATGGCCTAACATGCACGATCGCTTTTACTTTTTATTTGATAAATGACTTACTGTCAGCACAGCTCACTTTGGAAATCGCCTTTTTACAATTTTGAAGATTTTAAAATGGGATGTAGGTGGCATACCTTTTACTGAAAATGTATCTAGGTATGTCGTAATTTTTAGTGCAAAATATTTTTTTCTTCCTTAAAAGATTTTTTTACTATCGGTGAAAAAGTGATTTGAATGGGAAGTTTTCTGTAGTCAATTTTTGATGCATTAAAAATCAAATTTTTTAAATAATGATTGTATTACTTTAAATATGGTGTTTAACGGTGAATTATATTTATCTAATCATAAAACAACCAAAAATTTGAACTTGTGACATAAAAGTGGCCAATTTAAGAAAATCCGCCAAAGTGAGTTATCTCCCTTCTCCATGCAAAATCCCACAGACAATGCATCTAACCCAAATTTGAAGAACCATTGAATAAATTTGCATAACTATTTATAATTTATCTACGACTAGGTAAAACTGATATTTTATTAGGAATGGGTCATGCAATCCTAAACAGCTTGAAATATGATAAAATTGAAAAAAGTCGATTTCTAAAGTGAACTGCGTTGACAGTAAGTAACTTTATCCTGGATTTTCTCAACTTAACGTGAATTCGAGAAAAACCCAGATATTCTCAGAAAATACTAGGAAAAAAATTAAGCTGTGAAAATCCTAGATATTCTCAATTTTTTAGAGAATATCCCAGTTTATCTCAGTTAATTTTTCTGTAATTCAGCTTAAGCTGAATTAATTCAGTTAATCCTAGATTAAGCTGAGAAAATCCCAGATTACGTTACTAAATGTTAAATTATGTTGCTCAATTTAAGATTAAGTTACTTCTTTTAGGATTAATTCATTTAATCACTTAAAATGCTATAAATAAACTGCATGAATAAATTAGCATGACAAGTGTGTATCTGAAAATGCTACAACTATTTTGATTGGTTGATAAATTTGCTTGTGTACTTTCACTATCAAATTTGGTGATTTTTAATTGACCTATTTGCGGGTCGAGTGATACATTATATAGAGAGTATATCACTCGACCCGCAAATATTCCAAATGATATTTGTTCATCTTTTTGTACATATTTAGATGCAAAATATTTTAAAAAATAAGGAAAATAAGGGTTTACCTTCCATAGGGTACCAAACAGGGGAATCCTGTCCCTTTGTGTACCTGTTTCTGTCAACAATATTTCAAAGATGGTGCCGAACTGCCAAGCAAATGATGTGTCGCTTGGTTCTATTGGATGTTCAATGGCCAATCAAAATGCTCAAAAAATTAATTCAGCTTAAGCAGAATTGATTTAACTTAAGCTTAATTAATCAGTTAATCCTAAATTAAGCTGAGAAAATCACTGATATTCTCAATTTTTGAGAATATCCCAGTTTAACTCAGAAAATTTTGAGGTAACCCAGCTTGAGCTTAATTAATTTACTTAATCTTAGATTTCCTAATCCTGGATTTCTCATTTTTTAAAGAAAATCCTGGATTAAATCAGTTTATCTTGGTTTAAGTTAGCTTAATGTGAATTAAGTGACTTAATCCTGGATTAAGCTCAGAAAATCTCAGATTAAGTTATTAAAGTGGTTATGGCATGCCATACATGGATGTCTTGAACGTCTTTTTCACATCCTTCAACACTTTTTGAATATGTTCGAACCTCAGTTATTTAACTCGATATTCTACCAGTTATGTATATCTACATAAAGTCAATAAGAGCTTTGTTTTGTCTGTCTCCAAAGGAGTAGGTACGTTTAGGCCCATATTTGGCCCAAATTTTATAGATTTTATAACACTACAATAAACTGATGTGAAAATGCTGTTTAAAAAACCATCTCTTAATAATTCATAACTTAAATTTATATTATATTTAAGATTTTGACAAAACAACAGAGCAAGTTTGACTATTTAAACAACATGTTATGTAAAAATACCAACTTTTTGGAGGTGTTCATGTCTGCACAATTTAATTAACCTGTAATTGTGCAAAGTTTGGTTGTGATGTTTTTGTGCGAACTATTTCAAAATCGACAAAATTGTATCAAAATTTGTGTCAAATCAAGTAATTTCGGAGTATTTTCACAGTTAAAGCAATTTCCAAGTGCCATGTGACCACTGTACAACCAATTAAACTAAAATAATGTTGGATTTTCTTTTAATTGGCATTCTTCAATACAAACGATATAGAATAATAGATGTTAGACACTTTTCATTTTCAGCCAAATTGTTGGGCCAAAAATGCGGCTTAGCAACCCTTACCCTTTTCACTTAGCTATAGTGTTATGTAAGGCAGGGTAAAAGGCCATTAAAATACTCTCGAGGCATAAAGGACATCTTTTAGCCAAATAACTTTCTTGGTATCTAATGATAATGAGTATCTGAATTTTTTCCATCTTGTTCAAAATTTTAAAAAAATTTTGCAGATATAATCATCCGAACCCATTTGGATTATGTACTTATTTAAGTATTATTAGCCAAATCTTCTGAAGCTGTGGCCATAGTTCCAATTAAATTCAAAGCATTAATTGTTTAAACACAGGTATATTTTAACAAAGGGATTGGACATAAGGCAATGCCTATAAAAATCCTTTCCCAGACAAGATGGATAGAAAAGCCAGATAAATCAAACTTGGATAAATTGAGTAGTCTTGTTGTGGGTCAAGGGAGATAACTCCCCTTTGTACTGTACTGTAATTTTGATATCTGTTTAATCATACAGCAGTGTTCCGCTGAATTCTGAAGAAAATCTGATTTTTCTTGTCACTTGCAATTCCAATTTATTGGAAAAATCTTTGAAAAAATTTGAGTTATCTCTCTTTGTTCACAAATTTATTACTTGTTACTGCATAACCAAGATAACTAGCCAACACTAATTAATATTGCTATAAATTTAAGTGCCATCCTGACATTATTTTATAGAATAGTCACTAAGGAACACATATTTTTAAATAATAGTTCTTATACATAAATTTCGGTATTAGACAACACCTACCAACCAATTATTTTTTATCTTGTTCTCCATATAGTGTGATAATCTTAAAAAATTGTAATGCACATGATGAATCTAAATAATGATCAAATAATGCAAGTATAATATTTCATATTTTAACAAATAATAATAGCTTAGGTCTATTCCAGAAAAAAATGTTCTAGAGGGGGTGGGTGTGGAGAAAGCAATTTAAATATATAATACATGGGTACAAAAAAAATTCATAACAATAATTTTAATTTCTTAACAGAATAATATGCCTTTCAACCTTCCCAAAATATATTTCAGGTATTACCCTTACAAATACCTTTCTCTTTGATATCAATGTAAAACTTATAAAGCTCAATTGTGAAATAGTTTATATTTCAAAAACTTCTAGAGACAATATTTTAAAGGTATTTTTATTAATTGATGGTATAATTATTCTGGTTTTGATCTGCTAATTATTAAGTTTAATCAAAGTTTAATTTAGTAATAATGATTTAATCATGATTGAACATTTTAAAGTGATCATTATTCATAATCACTCCTTTTGATCCATAATCATCCTTAATCACAGGCAAGCTAATTGTATTCACCTGTTAGCAGTGATCACAGTTCAACTTTGACCTTTAATTGTTTTTCTTAATCACTCTCTATGAGGCACAAGCCAAATCATGGGTAAGGAAGTCATTTATGTTCAAATAATCAAATTTCATTAAAGAAAACAAAGTGATTAACTTTAATTACCTATTTTTGACCTCTGAAATCATCTTTAATCACACACAAGCCAGTTATAATTTTTCTAATGAAATATGTTTTTTTTTCTTTTCATAAATAAAAGTCTATTTGATATTATTCCTTAAATCAAATATAATTCATTCCATAGAATTTTACAGCAGGAACTAAATTAAAATATTGTGTTTGACCCATCTAAATGGTTTCTACCCAAAAATTCTATTGGTTGTATAAAAAAATTGATTTTATTTTTTGTTGATTTAATTCTGATTCCTCACTAATTTAGTAATTATGGTGTACTTTGATGGTCATTGAAGAAAAAAAATTTATCCCTACCTTCCGACCCACATCATGAGTAGTGGAACAGCAAACAAACATATAAATATAATAGGCCTAATGTATTTCCTTCTCAAATTTCACAAATACTCAAATAGAAAAGTGACTAGTTTCCTTAAAAAAATGAATAGCCCTATTGCCATTTCTTTAAGATAATATCTTGATGGTGAATTCAAATTGCTACACTTGAAGAAGACAAAACTTATATAGTGTATTTTAATATGTAAGTTTACTTTGTAAAAACTAGATCTAAAGACTGTTAGTTGGTTTTCGTGAAAAAGTTTAAGCATCAAAATAAATGCAGTATGAACAATAAAGGTAAAAGTCTTGTTAAAATGTTTGTCAAAATTTTCTGAATTCTTAGGCATAGATTCATGGGTTGACCCTCTCCCCTCTAAAATGAAAAAAATTACAAAATTGTATGATTTTTCTTTAATTTTTGGTTTACACTTCAGACCCCTTAGGCTCAAAATTATGGATCCATCCTTGAATCTTAACAGAGAACATACAGGATTTTAGAAACTAGTTACAAATAATTACCTTTTAAGTTATCTGGTTAAACATATTAATGTTTTTACTAAAACGATATTTTGATTTTTTTATTTATAATTTATATTTAAAATTTGAAGTTTATGTTTTTGATAGTGATATTAGCATTATTTTTAAATTCATGATTATCTTTGTCTTCAAAATCTGATTGTAATCATAAATAAAAAAAAAATATTTTAACTATTTTGTGTTTTATTATTATTATTATTATTATTATTATTATCATTATTACTATTATCATTATTACTATCTTTTCAATATATTAACAGTTTTAATATGTAGTTTTTCAAAATCTGATTTTATAATCATGAAAAATTAAATTATTATTATTATTATTATTATTATTCATTATTATCATTATTATTTATTATCCTGATTATTATTATTATTATTATTATCTTTACAATACATTTACAGTTTAATCTGTAGTTCTCATTTAATCTTAACAAAATGACTTTAACAATCAATATGATAATTAAATTCCAATTGAATGTTCAGTATCAATAATTAACAATCATTAACACTGATCAAAATTCATTGATTAATTACAGGTATACATCAAAGTGATTATTGTTCATAATTAATATTCCTCTGATTTATTATTACACCCAAGCCTGCTTGGCATACATCTATTGATAATTCATCTAAACCACTGAATATGATTAGTGAATTAATCATTATTCAAATTTGACCAATCAGAGATCAGCTTGGCATCCAACACCCTTGAACCCCAATAAATACCCCTTTCCTCCTGGTTCAAATCAGTTTTCATTCAGTAACCATTGTTTAATACACAAATAAGAAAGAAATCAGAACTCAATATGGCTATGTCATCAGACTTAGACTTTTTGTACCAGACCATTCCAGAATCACCAGCACCAATGAAAGTCACCTCAACTACCACTCTAGATGATGTCATTGCTATCACCATATTTGACAGCCCACCACCACCAGCAGATGACATCACCATGACAACATCATCAGGTGACCCAGATGCCTACTTAGACAGTCTACTCAACAGTTTGTTGAATAGTACACCAGCCAAGGAAAAGACAACTCCAGTTAAGCTTGCCAGTCCATGTCCTGACAGCCGATTAGACAACTCACTCAGTCATCTTCTACCATCACCAACACCAACCAACCGCCATGCCTGTGTAACAGAACTGCAATCTTTACTCCGAACAGAGGTACAGAAAGACTCGACACCAAACTCACTAATTCAGACTGTTCAGCCACCTACCATCCAACTATGCAGCATCAACAACCGAGAGATTCAACTTCAACAGAGGTTTAGTCAACTTCAGTTCTTCTACCCTACTGAGATCCAAGAATTGTCCACTTTCTATCGGTACCACTCAGCCATGATAGAGACCAGTCGTTTCCAGGAACTCTACCAGTTCTCACAGTATCCTGGTTATCAACACTTGTTACACAGTTACTATGACAACCAGCTGCATCTCATCATAGACAGGGTAGAGGTAAACAAATAACTTTAATATTTTATCTATAATCTTTGAGTTTTAATTTGATTTTAATTTTCAAATATTTAGAGAACAAATATCAGAAAAAAATACCAGAAACACAAACTCTCAGAGATTTGAATCAAATAACTTAAACTACGAGTACCACACTGGCAGGATTATCTTATTTAGTTTTTAAAAAAATTTAGACTACATCTAAAATGCGTTATGCAATGTGTCTAATTTTTACTTCTTTTTGCAGGCAAGCATAGCAGTTCTTGAGCGAAGCAGTAACCGTGACAACCCTGTGTCATCCAAACCAGTTGTATACCGATCCAGACCAGCACTGTCGAAGAAAGCTGTCCAGATGATGGAAGAATGGTACCATGACAACATCCACCACCCATACCCAAACTACACCATCATCCAGAACATCACCACGGCAACCGGCATCACTGAGGAACAGGTCAAGAAGTGGTTCGGCAACAAACGCAATCGCTGTAAGAATGCACGCCCATACACCAAGAAACAGAAGAAGATGACCAGGACCCAGTTACAGTACATGTTGTAATTTCTTTAATGTTATGATTTTGAATGATATATAAGTGCTATGTCTGTTTTGTTATTGAAGTGCTATTGTTGATTTGCTTGTTGAAAATTCTAATAAATATGTAAATAATTCAATCATTTTGTTTCATTCATTGTTAGAAAAAGATCACTGAAAACAATCTTCAAAAATTATTTATAAAAGTCTGCTGTAGTATAAACAAAGGACTTAAGAACTAAGTCATCACATCAAATAAGTTCTTGTTTCCAAAGTTTTTCAAATTTGAAATTCATGGAACATGGACAACAAGATAGAGATTTGAAATGAGCTCTTAATTGTTTCAAACATGTCATAGAAGAGCCTTTAATATTCATATTACCATTCTATTCACAATTTATTATTGAATGAAAGTACAATGTTTCACAGCCTTCATTGAATGCTTGTATCCTTTAAACAAACAGATGTTTTAATTATCATACTGCAGACACAAAGACTTATATAGACACTACTTAAACAGTTCCTTAAACAAATTAAAGAGGCAGTGAAAACAAGACATATTGTGGGCATAACTTACAAAGGTTACCCCCATCCCATTTTTTTAAAGTAAATTATCTCCCCTTGGAATCAATGAGCTGAGATTAACTACATTCTTATATGCATATCTACATATGGTGTCTCATGTTCATATATAGTTTCACCGAAATCCAATAAATGGTTTTCATTGTAGATGTGCATACAATTTATGTAGACAGATGAACGGATGGACAGAGCTGAGACAGACAGACAGACAGACAGAGAGACAAACAGGGTGACTCCTATCTTGAGATGCCAAATTTCAATATTTAAATTGCACTGACATGGAGAATCCCAATCAGAATAAAGAATACCTACTCAAGACCTGAGCTGATAATGTCATCAGTTAGACTGTTACCAGAGCTATCTTGAACAGCTGTCAGGTTTTCATTCTGTACCTTACTCAGCAAGTTCCCAGCATTATTTATGAAGTCAACCAAGATGGACGGTGTACAGCGTTTTATTACTGAAATTAAAGAATTTTCATGGTTATAAGAAATACTGTGAGAAAAACCCAAAACAATACCCCATTCCCCATGGATTATCTGCCCTTGAAATTATAGTCAATGTATTTCCTTCCTATGTGCAAATCTACTCATTTTGTCTTCTGTTCATGTAAAGTTTCAATGAAATCCATTGAATGGATGGACGGACAGACAGGATGATTCTTATATGTCCTCTAAACTTTGTTTGTGGGGCTATAAATATGTAAAGTGTTTTGAACTGTGTAAAATGTATTTTTTTGAATGCACAATAATATTTCAATAAGTTGTATATAGCTAGCACTTAAATTGAAAAATATATATCAATTAATATTCTCAAACAAATTTGACAAAGTTCACCCACTAGAAAATTTGTCTAACACTGTCTTGATTCCCTTGAATACATAGTACATTCAGGTTCTATTGTTATTATCCGATTTCAATTGATGAACTGTCAACAAAGCATACCCCCAATGAGGTCAAGGTGATCTGAAATTTGCCACAAACAGTTGCTATAACAATGTACAATGTATTATGCATGGCAATATCATACTTGAGAATTAGGAAATTTCAAGTAGAATTTTATGTTGTACTTCAAAGACTCAAAAATTACGACCTCGAGGTCAAGATCAC
>JARWCS010013740.1:0-17083 GCA_034783895.1 Geukensia demissa
CGAGAAACTCAATTACATACATGTAAGACAAGAATAATCCAACTGCAAGCGGACTTTAAAAATAGCTTTAAATAATTACAATGCATATAAAATAAAAAAAAATAATAACTTTCATTATATTACAATCGATTTTTTACCTAATTTTAGTAAACCCACCTCGAGCTTATATGAAATCTTTATGATTAAACAAAATCACCGTTATGTTATTATGTAACAAAGCGAAAGTTTATACTGTATCTACGCTTGCCATCCATTTTTAAAACAGGACAAAAGTGAACAAATGGTAGTTTGGAATCTCTAGATCTTGTCTCACGGTAACTCTGAAGATGCTTTTTAGCTCATAAAAAACATCTTAAAAGAGGTCTTGTGGAGCACTTAATATACCCCACAATTGAACGTATATCGTTATATTTAAATAAATGAAAATGTAAGTACACTCAGGCAGTTTAGGAATCCAATAGATTGAAAAATAAATCCCACCTGCTTGGTTGAAATTCCGAGGACCTATATATGTAATTGTAAAACATCTACCGTCCTTTTTTCTTTTCAAGTTAGTGGTCATTGTAGGTCATATATTGTTTTTTCGTGCTACGAGCTATGGTCTGAATACGCAAGGGATAGATTTGTAAATTGAAAACCATAACTCACCAAATTTTCTGCCTGTACCAGGTCAGACCATTTGCCTACTCCTATGTTCCTTTGAAAATTCTATTTGCTTTTTGATTATGGCATTTTGTTTTGTCAGATTACGTTTGTGCAGTGTGTTTTAAGTAATATACAAAAATACCAATTTTAAATAAATATGGAAAATTTTGGTATACTATATGACATTTCACGGAGTAACTTGTCAGTAGCATTAAAATCAAAAGTAGGAAGTCACAGATCCAAAAATAGCAAAAGGAGCACTCAAACCCAAACAAATTGAAATGGGAAGCAAAATCCGACGACAGGGAGCACTTACTAACAATTCCGTTTTTCAGTGCTTTAGAATTAGCAAATATCTGCAATACATTGTTTGAAAAATTTCATGTCAGATAAATCTGACACTGGGCTGTTGAATACCCTCGAGGACGTTTGTTCCACCTGCAGAGTCATCTATCCAGTGGTTTCAAAATTCTAAATTATGGTGAATTAATATAAAAAAAATGGTATGCTATATGTATTTTGATGATTTTCGATTGCTTTAGGATTTTAGCAAATGTAAAACATTGTTTGTTCATGTCAGACAAGTCTGCCAATTTCATTAAATTGTTATAATTTATTAAAAGTGAGAGTGATTCATGAAAAATATACATTTAGTCAAAATATAAAATAATTAATATTGTTAAAGTCACGTGAAGTTCCGTAATGCATTGCAAATACAAAATGCTGTTATATTTTCCAAAAACTGAACATATGTTGCCAGATAATGCTTGCGGATGATTATTGTTAATACAATTACTGTAAAAAATAAATGGGTAGATCATTTCAATTTGAAAATGTTGAAGATATCAGTTGTTGTTTTGTTGACAATGTATGTATCAGTCGGAAATTCCATTTCAATATGGCAGCAATTTGGAGAACTGGGTAAGTCTGGGACTTTCCTAAAAAGCTTGAGTTCTGCTAAAGTGGACAAAGTTATAAAACTATGTACATCACCATTTTAATCGTACAACATGTATTATTATTAGTTTTGTAAGATAAGGCTTAGCTTTGGCAATATGGTCCGACAAATCTAACGTAAAACAATAATATTTTGTAATTTGTGTTTGTTTTTTTATTGATCAACTCTGTCCTTGGTGTCTAATTTTAGGTGTTCGTGTACAACCAGAACTTAAAAGGTTTTTTGTCATAAATAAACATAATTAAATTACAACTAATTATTCTTTTATAATCATGATTTATACACGAGTTTTATTCGTGTCCGACATTTAATCTTTTTATTCGTTTATGTCATGTAACACTTTGATTTTTAGAGCAAAATTTCGGTATTTCTGGGCCTTTCCTCTTAAAGACGGCGTACAATTTTACAAGTTGAAATTTATGTTGAAACGCTTGACGAAACAAATGGACGTTATCCTTTTGTTCATCTGAAATAGATTCCCTTTCAAAAATTAAGAAACTTCATTTTTATTTCAGATCCAAGTAAGTTCACATTCGATAATGTTATGGAATGAAATAAGCGCCTTATAGTTCCTAGATGACCGTGACATCGAATGGAATGTCATCAGATGTCGTGTTTTATAACACAAGTGTACCTACAAGCTCAGGGAGTATTCGAAATAGTATTATTAGGGAAGGGGGAAAAGGGGGTTGAAGAACGTCTGATATAGAACAAAACACAGTTACCAAATGAAATAACAATTATCATTTGATAGTTTTTTTACACAATGCCGATACCTTTTGAACAGGAATTTGTCTAGTTCTCTGTATAACGTAAAAGATAATACGCAGAAGAAGTAACAATTAAAAAAATAATTATATTGATTGCAAGATATCAGATGCTCCATCCCCACTATTTCGTGTCTTAGTACATTGGTAATGTGGCATTGTCTATTCAGATGCAAAATGCGTCTCTAAGCAGTTGTTTAAAGTACTTGTAAAATTCCCCTTAAAATTTTCTTTCGTTTGTACAGTATGTTTCATGCCACCAGAGACTGAGAGATGTGATGAAGTATTACACCGGTATACATTTGATGCTAAAACCTTGTCATGTCAAAGGTTCTTCTACGGAGGATGTAAAGCAACTCCCAACTTATTCCTTACACTAGCAGCTTGTGAAGACAGATGCAAGATCCAGTAATTACCAGTATTAAAAGACAATATATTGTAGTTCATAAGTTTAGGATTATTTGAGATGATTGAGATAATCTTGTTACGAATTATATTTTTGTTCAAAATCAAAATCAAAACTTTTATTAAAATCTTAAATATAAAATAGTGGACAAGACTTCTTTTTACACCCCAGTTCTATAGCATTTCACTATTCCGTCAACCAAATGAAAGTCTTTCCATTGTGTGCAATATTTTTGCTATTGCCTCGCTTCTGAAAAGGTTACACTTAATGTCTTGCTTTGGTGGCCATATATACTGGCATGATTAGTGATCAAATTGGTTTTCACTCAGATTTACATTTTAGGGTGAAAATGAAAGATAACAGTATTGACAAATAAAATTACTGTTGGTGTTTCATAACTCCATAAAATTCCATATCTCGGTGGAAAAAATTTCATTCGTGCTGTAGGACTGTTCACGGTTGATACTCTCCATGCTTGCTGAAGGACTGTTCATTGTTAGTACCTGGAAAGCGAAGAAATATACATACGTTTAAAAAACCGATTAGGAATTGATAGCCGTGAAGCGCTCACATACACGTTTAACGCCACTACATACTTGTGTGCATGTCACAAGCCCAGGGACTTGAATCATAAAATATTTTGATTTCGGCCTTCCTATGTGTTGGATATTATGCTACTGATTACTCCTTGAAATGTTTATAGCTTATCAAAATTCAATATACTTATTCAACATTGGTAATCCTGTATGTTGAAACCATTGGGCAGATGCCTCTGCTGGTGGACCAGAGGTCCCCAATGGTATTCACTAGCCCAGTTGTCAGAATTGACTGGGATGAATTTTACCACCTTATATTTTACAGAAATAATTAAAATGCTATATTTTAAGCCCCTAAAATAACGGAGTTGGATTCATCCCCTGTATATGATGGATGTCCTATTTTGGTTAGTTTGGATATGAGTATTCGGCTTTGTCTTTCGCTTGGTCAAATGCTACTTATGAGAGGTTACTCTTTGAAAATGTAAATATAGCATATCAAAACTCACCATACTTATAATTATTCAACATTGGTAAAGCTGTACATTGTATGTTGGAACGATTGCGTTTAGTAGTGGACATAAATTCCAACATTATGACAACAAATGTTTATTGCAATACTTATCTGAAAGATAAAACCACTTTAGGAAGGGGAATCCTAGTGTAAAACAGCATGGCGTTTTGTTAGTTATTGTTGATATAAATGTTTTAAAAGACAATTTTTATAATGGATTTTTATGGACATAATATATGTTGCATGATCAAGACATACAGGTAACTACAATAAAAGCTGCACACATACATATATACATAATCTAATAATACATTGAAAAATATACAATAGAGCAAAAATACCAACAAACATTTATATCCCATATTTGCGAAAGCAAATAGGTATGTCCAGACAAAATGTGACCTCTGGTAATTTATATATGGAGAGGCTTGGGTGGCCGAGTGTTCTGGGTAGTTAATTAGTTGGTAATTATGTATTTTTAATTTAAACTTACTTGTACAGATCACTATAGCCTATCACTATATAGCGTGAGTGCGCGCTTGACTTTGTACCACACAAAAAGGTTGCGTTTGACTCGCATAGCACGTGATAATGTTTGTCAGTTACATGACAAAGGTCGGTGATTCTCTCAAGGTACTCCGGTTTCATCCACCAGAAAATTTACAGCCTTGATATGACTGAGATATTATTGAAAGTGGCCTTAAAGCCTTATCGAACAAATAGAAACAAAATTCTATATAGAAAAAGGTATTTATTAAGTATTAATTGATTCAAGTATAAATAGGTATAATTAATAAAACGTTACTGTGAAGATAATACTCTCAAGAAAGTAAGGGTGTTCAGGGGTCCCAGCAGTCTTGGGATATTTGCATAGGTTCATTTTTACAAATTACTTGTAATTCTATGAACCTTTCACCCTTAAATAATTCTTCAAGGCTTTTATATTTTAATTTCCAACGTGTTATTTAGATATATGACTAAAAATTTGGACCACCGGATAGTAATGGTTCTAACTAGATTCATATCAGATTTACGCAAAACCCCCAAAATCAAAATTTATTGGAAGTTCAATATGAATTTTCCATAAATTAAGGTCCTCCCATATCTCGGCAGTTTTGGACATGACCAAAATATATGTTCTATTACTTCCAAAAAATCCAAACAAAATCTTATGTGTCATTGTCTTTAAATTATTTTTTCAAGGTTGAATTTGTAGCTAGTATTCTACGAATTATCCTAAACTGGAAACATTGTTATTTGGAACTTTTAGTGGTTTAAAAAACTACGTCTGTGTATCATTTTACAACCTTACTACTTATCAAATTTATTTGTCCATTTCTCTTCATATCTTTATTTTCAATAATTCAAAGAGAATATTATACATAATTTTACAAACATTTCCTCTGTTTAATATGTTACTAAGAAGATAAGGCATGTATTTTTTTAAAAGCGTTCATTAGTTGATCATAAATGTGTTTTTATTGCATGTCTCAACAAAAATTGCACAATGCAATCTACCTCTATATGGACGTTCATAGCAAAACATGAAAATCACTGCGCGGAAAAACTATTGACAAACTGGACCATTTCATGACAAACATTTTAATGATTTTTGGACTGAGTGTACATTTGAGCAATCTCAACATGACCACTTCGGCTGAAATTCAGTATAAAAATGAATCTCCGTATACGTAAAACACCCCAAAAAATAAAAAATGAGATACATTTAATATTATACGAATGATCACGATGAACATTCAATAAACAATTTATGTACTAAAGGCGTATGAATTTTTTACACGAAGAGCGGAATATTTGTATTAACAATAGAAAAGTAGTTCCGGTAGTATATAAACCGGGTGGGTGCACGAGCTGGTTATCGATAAGGGCGGCGACCATCTAGAGTATACACACGTTTTGTGTATTGGAAGTTATGTCCGACTCTGAATTTTTAGATTCTGTTAGAAATGAGACACAGCCTGTTCGTAATTCGGAAGAAGTTTCCAATGCAGATTTATTATCGTTGATGAAGACGTACATGAACGACAAATTTTCTGGTATTGAGAGAAATTTTGACGAAAAAACTCACACCCTCGCCAAAAAGGTAAAGAAAGTTGAAACTAACCTGAAATTCAAAGGTCACCAAATTCAATTCGAGTTCAATACAGATTTGATTGACAACGTAGAGAAGGCAGTAGAGTATATCCGTAAGAAGAGGTTTGGTAAAGCTACGGAAACTTTAGAGGAATCGTTGGAGTCTCTGAAGAAGCGTAACAAGTTGATTCGTATCGCAGACAAGTCCGAGGGCGGGTGGAATACTGTTCAGGAGTATCTTTCTGATGATGTTGCCAGCGATTCAGAGGATGAAAAACGCATCAGGGCAGCGGAAAGTCGTGCAGTACGCAAGATCAAAGCCTCAAAATTGGATAAAAAGCAGTCACGTAAAAGGCCAGCCGAGGCCGCAGGAGCGCCAGGACAGACTTCACACAACGGCGGTGCAGTTATTCCTACTATTTCTACTCAGCAGCCTTTTCGGACCGGCCAGGGCCAAAATGGCCCGTCAAGACAAGCTAAGCCCGGAGATAGGTGTTATTCCTGTGGAAATTACGGACATTGGGCCAGAGAATGTCGTTTCAAGGACAACAAAACCTCAGGATTCACATTTAACAGAGGAGGGTCAGCTTGATTGGTATGGACCACACACAGACATTTTTCAGGTACAAGATTATACAAACAATAATTTTGACTCTTATTCAGATTATGAAATAGGTCTTACAAATATTTATGTAAAAGGTAGATTACAAAATTCCTTTAATTTTTGGAAAAATATAGGAGCTTCTGATTTTATTCTTAATGTTATAAAAGATGGTTACAAAATTCCACTTAAAAGTGAACCCGACAGCGTAATTTTAAATAATAACAAATCCGCAGCCAAGCATGAAAAGTTTGTTGACACAGCTATTGAAGATTTGTTAATATCTGGGTCAATTGAATATGTTTCAGAGCGACCACATGTAGTAAATCCTTTAACGGTATCAGTTAACGCCAAAGGCAAAGAAAGATTGATTTTGGATTTACGTCATGTAAATGAACATGTACTTTTAAACAAAATTAAGTTTGAAGATGTTAAAACAGTGAGTCAATATGTTACTTCTGAATGCTTTGGATTTATTTTCGATTTAAAAAATGGTTATCATCATCTGGACGTATGTATATCATATAGAAAATATTTAGGTTTCCAGTGGAAAGGCAAGTTTTATATATTTACAGTACTTCCTTTTGGTTTAAAAACAAGCGGTTATATTTTTACTAAAGTAATAAGACCCTTAGTGAAAAAATGGCGAAAAGAAGGCATTAAAGTAGTCGTATATTTAGACGACGGTTTCGGAGTATCTGATAATACTGAAACATGTATTTTACATTCTGAGAGAGTGAGGTCAGATTTGATTGCTTCTGGTTTTGTGCCGAATAAAGATAAGTGTAATTGGACGCCTTCCCAAGATATAAATTGGTTAGGTTTTCACTGGGATCTTAAAGCCGGGAAACTTTCTGTTCCCAGCAGAAAACTAGATGATATTGATCAATTGCTGTCTTATTTATTACAAGCAGGTTCAAGAGTCAAAATTAGAGATTTGGCCAGGTTTTGTGGTAAGGTTATTTCGTTGAAGCCGGCGGTAGGCACAGTTACTCAAATTATGACCAGAAATATTTTTTCAGTCATTAACAGCCGTACACACTGGGATCAATATGTAAATATTGTTGCAATACAGGGATGTATGGAAGAGTTGAGATATTGGAAACAAAATATTTTTGTTTTAAAATCAACTGACTTATTTCAGGTTTTTACTGATTTTCATATTTTTACTGATGCCAGCGATACTGGCGCTGGGGGGTACGTGTCAGGTACTCTGTACACTTTTCACAAGATGTGGTTGAACAATGAAAAATACAGAAGTTCCACTTGGAGAGAGGTAAAAGCGGTGCAGCTTTGTCTGAAATCACTTTATGTTGTTTTGAAAAACAGTACGGTTACGGTACATACTGACAACCAAAATGCCGTGAGCATTATACAAAAAGGGAGTAAAGTTTCAGATTTACAGAAGTTAGCTTTAGATATATTTAATTTTTGTGCAATTTATAATATATCTTTACATGTACAGTGGGTTCCACGTGAACAAAATCAGAAGGCAGATTTATTGAGTAGAATTATAGATGTAGATGATTGGGGTGTGTCTTGTGAGTTTTTTCAATTTATGGATCAGAAGTGGGGCCCATACACATTCGATAGGTTTGCAAATTCAGATAATGCAAAAACACAGAAATTTAATTCTCTGCACTGGAACCCTGGCACCACAGGGATAGATACTTTTACAGCAAACTGGGCAAACGAAAATAATTGGTTGGTTCCACCTGTTTCCTTAGCGTCTAAAGCGATCAATCATATTGTGAGATGCAGAGCGTCAGGAACGCTTATTGTTCCTAGATGGCCTTCAGCCCCATTTTGGCCTTTACTTTTTGATGAAAACTTAGTCTATAAGAATTACGTAAAAGACGTTCTAGAATTTTACGAAACCGATAGAATTTTGGCACCCGGCCAAAATCACAATTCGATATTTGCTAACGGTAGATTTTCAGGTACATTTATCGCTGTTAAATTGAATGCGATTTGAAATAATGTTTTGTGTTTTATTTACAGAATAACGTTGTCACTGGACATTTGTACAGACGTGCAGTCACTGGACTTTTGTTTATGATTGATGCATTGGTGAATGCGCATTTGGTCACTGGACTAATATTGGTGAATTTGATTATATGGCGCTTGGTCATTGGATTCTTTGATGTACAAACAGCTCAGTCACTGGACAGTTTATGTTCACCACTGGGTGATGTCTGGTCACTGGACCATCAGTGATTATTTAAGGTAAAAATTTTATTTCGTTTTATTTAGTTAAATAATTGTTTAATTTTTGTTTACAGAAAATTTTTGCGTCAGGAACATGGAATAACAGTAATAAACTCTATAACCCGGAATTGAAAGGTTTATTATTTAATTTACGATCAACAGTAGTGGATTCTCGAGCTAAGACCACTGTATCCAAGTATGCCTATGGTTTTAAAAGATTTATGAATTGGGCACAAAAATATCCAGAAATTGATTCAATTTTACCAGCTTCTGATTTGTATGTAAGCCTTTATCTACAATACCTTCTACAGACAGTCAAGCATTTCAGTTCAGTTGAATCGGCTTTTTACAGCATTAAATGGGCACACAAATTGGCTAATTTACCGGACCCGTGTGATTCCGATTTGGTCCGAAGTGTTGTGGAAGCAGCTAAAAGGAATCTTAACAAGCCTGTTCAGAAAAAAGAACCCATAGACGCAAAATCTATTAAAGCTTTGTTTCACAAATATACAATTCCTAGAACACTTAAAGATTTGCGTTTACTGTCTATTTGTACTGTTTCATATACTGGTTTTCTACGGTATAATGAGCTTTGTTCGATTAAAGCAAATCATTTGTCTTTCAAATCAAATCATTTAGAGATTTTTATACCTAGTAGCAAGACAGACTGTTATAGAAAAGGAAATAGTTTAGTTATTGCTAAAACATTCACCCAGTATTGTCCTGTTTCAATTTTATTGCAATATGTTCAAGAAGCTAATATAGATTTGAATTCTGACATGTATATATTTAGGTCGATGTCATATGTTAAAAAATCTAATAATTTCAAATTACGTCGTACAAATGTAAAATTATCTTATACAAGAGCTAGAGAAATTGTTAAAACAGCACTTTCAAGTATAGGTTTAGATCAAAAATTGTTTGGGTTGCACAGTTTCAGATCAGGCGGCGCCACAGCGGCCGCAAGTTACGGGGTGTCAGATAGACTTTTTAAAGCACACGGTCGTTGGAAGACCGAAAACGCCAAAGACGGTTATGTAGCTGATGATCTTGAAAAACGTTTATCTGTAACAAAACATTTAGGCCTTTAACGTGCTTTCTTTGTTCGCTCGAAGATGGTCTCCGCACCTGACAATCTCTAATTGATTTGTTAATTTATTTAATTAAGAGTCCAATCAGGCAAAGATTTGAGACAAAGCTAGGTAATTGCTTTTCGGGTTGGTCATTTTTGGTAGAGGTGGCTTGGGAAAATCGGTAGTCTGTGTGCATAAATAATTTATTTTCGGTTGAATGGAGTGAATTTAGAAAATAAGTATTTAGATCATATGTATCCTGTTTTATTATGAGAACCTTCTGTTAGAGGTTTGAATGAAGTATATTCCTTATAATTCCATATCCGAATCCTTTATTGTTAAAATTGGCCTTGAATTATGACTACAATATATATCACCCGCAGTGTTTGGTGACCATTAACTGGGTACAAAGAAATAGAATAGCAGTCACCTAGATTTTGATTTTGCTGACAACAGTATACTCTCTTTATTTCAGACATTTTTAACATCGACTTAATTTATTTATTGACCAATATTTCTTCTTTTAATACTAGTTTAAATTTTATTGATAACCATTAGTGTTATAGGTTACGGCCATTGTTATTAATAATATCTACCCCGTCCTGATTTCAGACCTTCCCGCTGACCCATGCTTAATAAGTACAATTCAAATGTCAAGGCCAGAGAAGAAAACCAATGTAAGAGATCTGAAATGCACAGTCCACAAAGACAAAACAAACTCAAACCAAGGAAAATGTCAGACGTGGTGGTTATATGACCTAAATACTACGGGGAACTACTTAAGAATAAAAATGCAAAATATTTTACTTTCCAAGCCATGCACTTCACTGGAGGTCAATAGGTAAACAATAACATTATTGACACAGTAAAACTTCAGGCAACTGTTAAACATTTAAAAGTCCAAACATCGTACTTCTTAACTAAACTGCATAAGAAACCATTCGAATACCATTTCATCAAAGGGTCCAGATAGTGTAATACAACTGAAATTTCTGTCCCTCTAACAAGTGTTTTAACAGCATAAAGTAAAAAAAGAATACTGCAAAAAATCGGATCAATAAAATGGTATTGGCTATTTTTCGAGTGTAAAAAATTTTCTTTTATTTTATTTATCGACTGGTTGTAGGAATTCTTATAAATTTAAACTGTGCTTCTTTGCAGAATTCCGTAAATAAATCAGATGAAACATTTACCAAATTTGTCATAATAAATATAATTATATAACTTTGTTTTTTCGCTTGCAAAATTTTGATGAAACTGAATATCGAATCAACCTTTTATGGACGAATAAGCTCGAAGATTTAATCATAACCAATTGAGACTTACCATTACTTGAATAAAGTTGTCCAAAAAGTTATTTAAAAAACACTTTTTTAAGATCTTTGAATATTGTATATCAAAACTAATTTTAGTCAGTAATTTAAACATTTTTTCCTTAAACTGTCGATACTTTTTATTTTGGCATTTGCACAATACCTTGTTTCCATTTGCCGTTAATGATTTTTTTACACTAAAGCCAACTGGACGTGTTTTAATTGATGTCTTAGCTTAAAAGAACCAGGTATATTTTCAATTTTGTTTGGAGTTTAAACTTTGTTTTCGAGTTTTTGTGTCGCCTGCTTCTAGCAAGTCGACATAGAGATATCACTCTGTCGTCTTCCGTCCCCGTCGTTGGTGTCACACTTTCTGATCCTTTACTACTCTTCAACCAATAAACATATTTCAACTAAACTTTCCCAGATTATCTATCAGGAAGTGTAGTGTTGCATCTCCTTTTTTATTTTTAACTTAACCTTTAAATAGAAATTAAACAAAACTTTCACAAATCCTTGTCAATAAATGGATATTCACCTGCTGTTTATTTTTCCAAGGAGTTCAGTAAATAAATAATTTGACTTGCAATATACTGAAAAGGGGGGCAAATTGTAATCAGCTATTTCTTCTAAACCGTTCACCAAAAATGAACCAAATTTTAACAGAATCCTTATCAATAGAGATAGCATTGCATCTCCTATTTTATTTTTTCCAAATAAATTAATATTTGAAATTTGGCTGCACTTTTGACTTGTAAATTGCAGTGAGAAAAATGTGGGTACCATTTCTTATCTCCTCCTCCTCCTTAACCACTTGATAGATATCAAATAAACTTTCATAAGCTCTTTATCAATACTATTGCACCTCCTATTTTATTTTTATTCAGTGCTATGAATTCTTACTTCAATTTTGACTTTCAGTATGCGGAAAAAACATGGGGTAATAATTTCTTATCCGCTTCTCCTTCTAAACCATTCAACAGAAATCAAGCAAACTTGTTGCCGTCAATGTTTGCCTTTTTAGGCAAATAGAATGCAAGCGACACATGTCTTCCTGGGTAGACTCAATACTAAGTTTATGTCTCTTGACGTATATGTGTCCTTTCCGGATTGGTCCTCCGGGTCTCTGTGGATCCCTGTCTTCATTGTCTTTTATATGTATGTAGAGAAGGATCTCGCTTGAATTCCACACAAACCAATTAGATTTAGCTTGAATCTATACACAATAAACTAACTTCAGCAGAAAAATACATTTCAGCATTAACCCAAACACTGCCTATAAAATAAAATATTATTTATATAAGGAAACGAAATCCAAGGTTATACTAGGCCTATATAATTTTGTCTATCGCACTATTTCCTTTTTAAACATGGCAACTATCCATGAGTTATTTGAAAAACATTTAAGGCTAATAACAGATGTCTTTATGTTGTTAGAAGCCTTTGATGGTGTTAGATATTAAAGAAAAAAATTATTTGAGTTCTTGATGATGAAAATAGGATTATTCCTCTTTTACTGGATACGCAATTTCCATTAAAAAAAAATACAAATGATGAAGTTACAAACATTCATGTCATTAAGTCTGTGTGATAGTTAGATTTACCAAATTACCTGTAAGCATTTGTTTAGAAATCAATTATTTAAAACCAACTTACATGTAGTGATTTATATATTGCATATATTGCGCTATAAGGCAAACAACTTAAAATATAATGTCATATCACCTGCGCAATGACGCAGCCATTCGTTATGTTGTCCCCTTAAACAGTATTTGTAATCGACAAGTTGTTTATTTGAATAGTTTGACAGTATAAAATATCATGTAATATATTAATGTATTGTAGAAATTGTGATGCAGATAGGGAAATTAATTTTTGTAGATATCATAGGGGTAGACCAATATCGTTAATCATAAGACTGGCAAAACTAAAAGACAAGGAACAGAAGAATAACACTACAAAGAAAACCTTGAGAAAATCGAAAGTATCAATAGATATATAAGCAATTTCATCACTATGATTTTAATCACTGAGATGCAATTTTAAACATGAGATCATATATGATTAAAATGTTTATCTGATTTTTACAATGTTATTTCCCTTAGTTGTTGGGTAGCTCATTAAATATTAGTTAATAGTTTTTTATTGTAAAAATAAAAGTCACAATCACGTTAAGGTCGTAAGGTAGATCTTTATGGAAACCGGTAGTTTTTTTCATACTTTACGGAATTGTAGTATGTATCTTGGCATAAAAATTAAAAAAATATATGTCACTGTCCTTATTTTTGAGTTTCCGTTGGTACAAAAACAGCTTATTTATATAGGGAAAATACACAATTCTGCAAAAAGAAAGAAAATCAGAAGATAGTGTTTTGAAATAAAAATTGTAAATATTGCTTTTATAAATTTGTAATACACTTTCAGAAAATAAAACAAAATTTGGGGTCACCGTTCTAGTTTACGCGGTATCGAACAAAATGTTCAAAATCATAGTGCATTCTTAGTAATTAAAATTTGAAAGAGTTATCTCCCCTATTGAGAGTTTTCAATGTCTCTTTTTAAAGAAAAATTAGAATAAATTAAATATGTTTGTGATTCAACAAAAACATATACACATAAATTTTAATAGATAAACTTAATATCTAAATTTTAAGAATAACAAGGCATGACTTTTTTTCTAATGTTTGCAACTTTAAGAAAGAAATTATACCAGAATTTACTATTTATACACACGCTCAGTGTAAATGTGCAGTGAAACAGTGTTGATCTACCTTAAACCAATATGCATTCAACGTTTTCATGTGCAATCTATGATTTTTACAAAGACAGACCACACTTTTAAAAAAACGGAAAATTAAAATCAATATTGAGTCATTCAATGTGTTTGGGTAAAACGCTTTTTTGTGCGGGGCCGTTGTAAAGCTATAATTTGAGATAAGCAGTGTGTTAAAGTCAATCGACTAAGCATTCCTACTGTTTGAAACAAAATGGCAAAATCTTATCATCAAGCATATTCTTGCCTGATTGGAACCTTTATTGTTTACCTGATAAAATTATTGTCGCAAAGATCTTTACGGAATCAATTTCAAAGATTAGCGTTGAGAAACGTAAAAATCTCTCTTGTTGCCATTCATAGATCGCAAAAACACATCGAAGAAAATACGCACTCCTTAGACAATCCCAAAGCAAAAACTAAATCGAGTTTGATTATAGAATTGAGAAGTAAACATAAAGATTTATTCCCGAAGGTGTAATAAATTAAAAAATTAAACTTCTTTAACACAATATAAAAGTTAATGTTTCACAATATATGATGAGAGATTATTCTTGATGCGCAATTTCTTTAAACTCAGATGGAACATTAAAGTTTACTTTCAAACTATTCAAAATATTTATCATTAACGTAACGGTTACAACTCAAGTTAAATAATTCTTTGATGGTGAAATAATGAGAACATCGGATGTTAATGTACACGAGAAAGTTAATCACGTAAAATAAGAATAATACGAGAACCTCAATCACATACATGTAAGACAAGAATAATCCAACTGCAGGCGGATTTAAAAAAATGTTAAAATAATTACAATGCATATAAAATAAAAAGGAAAATAACTTTCATTAATTACGATCAATTATTTTTTTACCTAATTTTTAGTTAACCCACCTCGAGCTTACATGAAATCTTTATGATTAGACAAAATCACCGGTATGATGTCATTGTGTAGCAAAGCAATGCAAAATCAAACGAAACTGAGAAATTCGATTTTTCTTTTTTGTTATTTTTTCTTTTTTTAGTTATTAAGATGAAAATTTTACTTTATTGTTGGGTTATTCAAATAATATACGTCTCAAGCCTACACCACCTCGAAGCATATACAGACGGGTCTGAATTCGCCTTGTACAAACTTTTCAGCAGGTGTGCTTATATTTCATTATACATGATTTAATATAAAAATTAGTCGAAACATATTATCAAAGTTATAAGCGGCGAATTATACATTCAAAACAAATGCGGAAAATATAGCATATTGCGCACCCCCAGTACCTACATGTATATACAACATTTTCATTTCCAACTGAAAATTCCTTGCAATATCTGTCTCCTGGTTATTCAACCCTCTTCAAAACAAGGCGAACTTTACCCCTTGCACGGGTTATTATCCACAATATTTTTACAATATCCAGCAGCGGGCGACGTGCCTAGTTATACATTTAAAATACAATTTGAAAAGAATAACATTTTAACAATGAATTAGATTTAAAAAAATATTATAATAACATATAAATACTGCATTTTAAGACTGATTTAAATATTTAAATATTGTCAATATATCATACCACTTATGTATTCAAATGCAAGTTTATTCTAAAGGAAAATAACGATGTAATATGGCTTTTTGTTTATTTTTGGCACCAAAAAGTCCACTTGTATCCAACACAGTAAGTAAATGATTAATTAATTATTCTTTAATAAAAACCAGAAGTTTCTGAATGACTCATTAAAATCAGAGACTTTTCCCAATAGATACATTTTATAATAACTATCGCTATCTTGACGACATCTTGGCAGTTCCGGACATCTCCAAATGAACAGCTAGCATACATCCTAGAGATCTTTCTTTGAATAAAGCTTATCAGGACATGTGCAGCAGCAGTTGTCCTAATGTAAAATTAAAACTAACATATACGCCCTATTGTAATTTTCCCTTCATTGACGTAGACTTCCCTTTGGCTTCCTCATAGGTGTATCTATTTCTTGACTTGTTCATTTCGCACTTGTAGGCAGTAAGTGTTTTAATGAACAAAATCTACATATTACTAGCGAATTATTAAGTCAATGATTTCGTTACCATAAATTATTTAAATATTCCCATTTCGATTTCTTTGGATATGAGTGCTTCTTTTGCTTTGTTCGGACCTTGGACTTCCGACATTTTAATTCTAATGCTACTGATGAGAGGTTACTCCTTGAAATGTGCATATAGCATACGAAATTCATTATATTTATTCAACATTGGTAATTTTGTATTTAGACAAACGTTGACACATGTGTCTTTAAAGTACACGTGACCCCAAACAACAAAGAAAACCACTCAGATGAAACGTTTGTGAAGTGGAATACTGCCAAGTGTGATTTTTTCAATTGATTTAGATGACTCTGATAATCGATTGGACAGAATTGTCACGAGAATAAATAGCACATCGGCAACAAGAGTAATTGAAAAAGATATAAATGAAATAGTTGATGACCTTACGAATGTATATACAGGTGCAGCTACCTCAGTGTACATAATGTAAAAAGTGGTAACTCAAAACCTTGATTTAACAACGAATGTAAAAAGAAACGAAATGATTTCCACAAGGCACGTAGCGATTTTTAAAAATTCAATATCAACTGAGAAAAAAAATCGAAACTAGATAATGTGCGCTAGAAACTACAAAGCTATTATGAATTAAAGTTTTAAACAATATAAAAATGGGAGGATAAAAAAGACGGGTCTCAAAACTGATCAAAATTCACTTTGGAGAAATTTGAATAACTGTTCTGGTCTTTCAAGGGAAAATCCGGAAATATAATTTAATATTTTATATGCAAATTTTAAACAGTTGAATTAGGAAAACTTGGACAATATTAACAATAATATTAATGCTTTTAATATTTGAGAAATAGATCCAATTTGTAAAGCCTTGTTCAACTCAGAAATTACTGAATTTGATATTTTGGAGAGAATACAAACATTGAAGAATAATAAGGCTCCTGGATTTGATAGAATTAATAATGTCTTTCACTTAATAACTCTAAATTTGGTGACTATGTTGACCTCATCTATCCCATTGGACTTGAAAACAAAGATACTACAGAAACAGAAAGGTCTGCTTCTTACCTAGACTTACACCTAAAAATTGACCGTAAGTGCGGGTTAAGAACAAAACATTACGACAAGAGAGAAGACATTGATTTTCCGA
>JARWCS010014064.1:0-26457 GCA_034783895.1 Geukensia demissa
AAAGAATTCCGCTCAAACCGGTACTAGGGGCCGTCTTGAACTTACTGTGAGGTGCGAGCTTTTACTCCGTGTTGAAGGCCTCACTGTGACTTTCAGATGAAGAACAGCAATCAAAGCGTTGTTCCTTTGCTTGGAATTTACTTGTATATATGAGATTTGTGTGTCATGAATATTTACACCATATCCCCTTTTTTCTATTTTATTACTTTAATAAACAGAAAATGTAGCAGCAGTATTAGTGAATCATTACTATTGATAAGTTTGAAGCCATATACCTATAGGTCATGTAAAATATTTTTTCTTAATAATATGTGCATGGAAAATGTCTTCAATCAGCTACGATAAACAACGAGTAAGAATTGCATATCGCTAGTTATCAACTCAAAGTTATTTGAAATTAAATAATTAACGATTCTCTTGTGAGTTTTTAATTTTGAAATCAAAGAAC
Source organism: Geukensia demissa (assembly GCA_034783895.1). Lineage (NCBI taxonomy): Eukaryota > Metazoa > Mollusca > Bivalvia > Mytilida > Mytilidae > Geukensia > Geukensia demissa. The sequence goes on from JARWCS010014064.1 coordinate 449, forward strand.
GAGAGCTCGAGTTGATAAGCGATATAAAATTTGTATGCCTTGTAAAACCTGTATCTCGTATGATTAAGACTATTTTGTATGGCGTTTTTTTTTTAAGGAATATGAGCATAGAGCAATGTGTCGGTAACTTTTGCAGTTGCTATGCACAATCATGTTAAAATCAACACGACGGCACGGGTAAAAGATGACATCGAGACCTTTCCAGCCAATACAAATGACTTAATACTTGATCCTATATCATGAAATGAGCAGATCAAATACGAGTCATTGCTGCATTTATTGAGAAGGGAGATTGTGCTGTTATTTTTATATTCTGTTTTTTTTTCAAATTTCAGTACTTGTATGGTGGATGGAGACATCTCCTGTCAAGTTGGTACATGTGAAAGTAGGTTCATATTGATAATTTTGCTACCAGATATACAAAATGGGCGGCTCGATTGATTATTTTTTGGTTATTTAACGTTCAGCAGTAAATATTTCAAGCCTTCTTGTGACATCAGGTTTTGACGTGAACAATTAATAAAACAGAATACAAGGGGCGGAATGGGGTGTGTATTAGGCCGAAAATTCTTTCTTTCCAAGGGATGCCTATTTGGGACGGTTTGGGTAAGGGAGAGAAAGGACTGTTTGTGGTAAGCTCGGTATTTGGTCCCAAATATCGAAGCGTTTCAGATCAATTTGAAATAGTGTTAAATAAATCAAAAGACATCCAAATACTTGAAATTATTTAAATGGTTTATAAATGATATAAATATATGGAAAAGCCGGTGTCGACATCTGCTCAAATCTACTTACAAAGAACTTCAATCAAAATACCTGTTTCAGGTTATATTTGGCTTGGTATAAAATGGCGCATGCCTGTACCAACCTAATTTGCCTTCATGATATACTCCTTTAAAAGGCAAACAAACATCAGAAGAAAAAAAGATGGTAGCCACATGCGCGCATAGTTTTCACACCCCAAATCTGTCTAAGAATAATACATTTTAACGAGTTTTGATAAAGGTAATTTCAAGCTTCATGGCATTGAATAACAACGAATTTTGAAACATTCTTTTTATTATTGCTGGTCTAAAATTTGAACTTAAAATTAATAGAAAATAAAAGATGTAAGGCAATTTCTATTTTTTACCGAAAATATGGCTTAATAAGAAGAGTCCTAGCAGCCCGTTTCTAATTCCCGGTCGCTCTAGTGTTGGCGAGGGGGGCATTTGAATTGCAAATATAAAAATATAATGCAGTTTAACTTGAATAATATTAAGGTAAAGCTTAAAGGTAGATGCTTAATATTGTACACAGGTCTCAAGGTTTTGTAGTTGTAGAGACTTGAAAGCCAAAAATTCTGACTAGCTATCTTTATTTTTTTTTAAAATAGTTCTATTACTTCAACAATAATTCTTTATAACACGAACAATAGTGGTGAGAATATTCAAATACATTCTTGTACATATATATTGCAGACTGCAGTTATTCTGAATGGAGTGAATGGACGGACTGTAGTAAGCCATGTGACAATGGACAGAGGACTAGAGAAAGACTACTTCTTACAGTTACGAACCCCAACATCTGCACACAACCAGTAAAGGAAACCCAGGACTGTAATGTTGAAGCTTGTCCTACTACTAGTGAGTGCCGTTTTCTAGTTTATTGATTTATCGGGAGTATTGTAATTTTCCTTTGATCTTATTGCCTGATATTTCCAGTATTAAGTGCGCATGAGCCTGTAGCCGTGATATTGAAAATATCCGGCAAGTGTTCACGTGGCGTTAATTATGACGTTTCTGATAAAATAATACTGAGATGCTGATGATAATTTGAGTCATAACCACCTTCAGAACGTCATTGAACGTCCATTTTTCTATATTCAGTCTGTTAAAAAATAACAATATAGTACCTTCGTAATACAAAAAGGTAGTATGAAAAAAGATAATATAATTGAATATCAATGTACAATAAGAGGTTACGAATGCTGCAAAGTTACTTTTCATAAAAATCAAAATAAGATTCCAATATAGCATTCAAAGAAGTGAACATGCAAAATTTCTCTTTGAACAACAAAATCTAAACTGTCAGTGTTTTACCTCATTGGAGGTATATAAATCGTTTCAACGTCAAGGGCAGGGCCAAATAAGGGAACTGCGAAAACAATTAATTGTTCTCTTTTCAGCAACGACCCCAGTTTGTAGTACATGGTCGGAGTGGTCAAGTTGTTCAGCTATTGTAGCCTGTACCCAAGGATCCAAACGTAGAGAAAGAGTATGTAGTACGACTACCCAATTTGAGACAGAACCATGTGTAGCTGACTGTGCATCGAGTAAGATCTTTTTTCTTCATGTCTGCATGTCACATTGATGGGTGAAATTGTTATTTCTTATTTTTTTCATTTACATGTGTACACAGTATATGTGGTACATTTAAAAAGTCGATGTATAATAATTTTATCTATTATCAAAGAATTGATATAAAAATGAATTTAAAAAAAACAGAATGTTTCTTATACAAATCAAAATTAAATAATATAGCAAAATCTTGACCAATACAATTGCTACACACCAGATGGAACCGAACGTGTGTATATTATATACAATAGCACAACATCATTAAAAAAAATTACCTTGTGTTCATATTACTTTTACGACATTAAAATTACATTTCAAAACAATATTCACATACTTTAGCGGAAACGCCACAAATAGTAATTGAAAAAGTCCTACCAATCAGATTTGTATAAAGTTGACTTTACTACTTCCAGCACCAGTTTGCGCTGAACCATTCGTCATGTTGGAGTGTGCTTACTGTCCAACAACGTGCCGAGATTACCGATTGCCTGAATCCTGTGCCGATGCCGAACTGTGTTCACCTGGTTGTGGGTGTCCGGAAGGTTCAGTACTAAATAACGGTGCTTGTATACCAAACATTGATTGTCCATGTTATAATGAAGCTGGAGATGAGGTTCCTGAAGGCTTCACCTATTCAAAATCCCAGTGTGAAGAATGGTATGTAATTTTGTTTTTGTTTACCACAATATAGCAAAATACAACGGCAGATAGTGAAAAATACTGTAGAACTATGTGTAGTAGTCGTTTTTCGAAAATTAAAATTAAATCTATTATTCTAGAACCGAGATGAGATAAAATTCTATATCAGGTATAAACAAACTCAAAACAGTTGTTGTTGTACTATTGACAAATGGCCTTTGTTGTCCTCGTTTTTATCTACAACTTTTTGTTAAGATTAAGGAAATTAGAACGGTAGTTATTAATCTGATCTTAAGTTATCCGAACCGTAATAACAATAGCGCTAAAATATCCCTAAGTTTTATCATTTCCAATCAAACAGTAATTAAATTAATTGATTTTAGAAAATGTAAAGTTTCCAAATTTATCGTCATCCTAATATATTTATTATTGATGAAAAGCATTTTTAAAGTTGAAGATCTTTTCTGATATCATTACGTACAATTCTTCTAGATAATCCATTCATTTTTATATTCAGGCTGTTTGATATGATGTGAATACTTTAATATTATTGGTCAATGAAAATCATTTATAGTTCAGCATAAAAGTACAGACTTGTTTTACCTGAATTAACCAGTGGTGTAAAGGACGGAAAACTTATGAATATTTCTTATAATTACACCATCGACATTTTATTTCAAGAAACGATTTTTGTAAATGTGTTTCTGTGATACTACTATTGTTTTATTACCAGCACTATGTTTTCTGTAAAAAATGGGAAGATTTGGAGTTTGCTTTTCAAGTCTGGAGTAATGTTTTAAGTAACTCTATTCAAAATTATATAAAAATTACTAAACTTACTCCAGACATAATCACGAAAAAAGTGGGAGCAGCTTTAATAAAAGTTTTAATGTAAAATACAAAATCAAATTAATTTGATGCAATGCATGACCATTTCGTTGATTGACTGAAAACTTGTCAGCAGTGGTCAAGTTGAAAATGTTTGAAACATACAATGAAAAATCAATAAACGCTAATATGAGAACCCAAATAATTAAAGAAACAAAGAATCTAAACTACTTTAAGGCTAACCTTTGCATCAGAAGGAACAGCCTTAAAATTTCTGGTAATTTTCTTAACATTTCTGGTAATAATTAAAAGACTTTGAACGGAAGATTTTAAGGCGTTTTTATAATGAATTATGTCTGGACAAAATTAGAAATTCTTCTAGGTGCTCAAGAAGTGTACCCTCCCTTGTCATTAATACATTCATTGTATTAACCATATGTTTTGTTATCATCTAGGTAATATTTAAAAATATATCCTTTTTTCAGCAAATGTGGAACAAACGGAACGTTCCAATGTTACAGACTTGATGATTGTAAGTTCAAATATGTGTGGATGTCACTGAAAGATATTCAGCAGACTCCTTTTAAAATTCATACATGTTAATATTTATACGGAAATTATTGTCTCTTTGTTAAAAAAAATACACATTCTTCTATAGAAAAATTCTTATTAACTACATATTAAATGCTACTGACATTATACAGTTTATGAGAAAAAATGGTTCAGTTGATAATATAAATTAAAACGCCCTAACGCCAAATAAGATAACAAATAAGATTGCATATATTTCCAGTTTACAAATAGTTGACAAATTTAATTAGGCAAGATACTTACCCAAACTCGACAAGGAAGTACATAACAAATATAGATTTAGGTAAGGTATTTTGTCTTAAACTGCAGGGATAAATGCATTTTGATGGTGAATTATCTTGAAATAAATGTAATGTTTTAACTGGCAAAACTGATTAAACTGAATGAGAAGGCTTACCTTACAAGATTGCAAATAGGTATTACCATTAAACACACAGCTTCATACTGATTATTCAAACATATTTTGCCTTAAGTGACTTAATGCATAATAAAATGACAGAGAGACTTTTAACAGACTATGTTTTATGCTTATAATTCTATTAACAGGCTGTGAATGGTCGGAATGGGGCCCATGGGGGGAATGTAGCGAGTCATGCGAGGCAGGAGTACAAAGTAGATACAGGTAAACCCATTTTTACTAAATAGAATTGTTAGAAGTAGATAATCGTACTTTCTTGTGTGACTGAAATTCCATGGCCACATATTTGAAAAATTTTACATCTCGCCTTTGGAAATACGAGTTTACCCTCGTTGAACAAGTATGGTCAATTTTGATATGCTATATGACCATTCCAAGGAGTACCCTTTCATCAGAAGCGTTAGAACCCAATCATGAGATCAAAACAATGTAAATTGAAGTACTCATAAAACTAACCTAAAAAATCTGTAAAGTCCATCGGGAAGGACATTTACCATGTGCAATACAAGGAAACATTGATTGTATGAGTGAATAATTTTCCTCTTATACATATTTCAGAATTCTAATGTATTTACAATATGGCTTAAACGAAGGTCAGTCAAATATGCAAAAACTGCGTATTCATTTCAGAATTAATTTCTTTTTCTGTGCATCTTCCTGTTAATCATGAAAAAGTGTCAGTATTTTTCGCCCCAGTTTTGCGGTTGATAAATCGCTGCTACTTGCGGGCTAGCTAGTTAGTATAAATATAAAGAAAATATAATATGACTGAACTTTAGACACCCATAAATAATGTCTAAACATCCCGAAAACCACAAATTTACTTTAAGCATTAAATGGACAAAAATCACACCGCAATGCAAGCTGTCAAATACCCCAAAACTATTATTCAATATTGGTAATTTTGTATTATGAAGGGTAATCCAAATGTAACAAGAAAAGACCTAATTGAATAACTATCATTGAATGCTGCTTAACGTCCAGTGGCAAATATTTCATGCATATTCAGGACGAGAACATATCAATAATGAGTGATGATTTATGAACCAACCCTGCTTTGTACTAGACCGACACGCTAAGCCGGATTTTTAACGTGCTAGCTCACGAAAGCAACAGTCCACAGGAAGACATGCCACTTAACCCAGACACATTATTCTGAGTCTGGGCCGACCAGCCTTCGCTCTTACTCCTAAATGCTGCGTACCTAGCGGAGAAGCAACAAATACCAATTTTAATGTCTTTGGTTTGACCCGGCCATAGGTCGAACCAACGAACTTCCGCACTCAAGGCGAGTACACTAACGATTACATCACCAAGGCGGTCCTAATTGAACGAAGCTTACAATGTTAATGAATAAATATAATAGAGAACAATTTATTTTATGCATCGGGAAGAAAAAAAATTCCGATTTCTAAATTCTGTTAAGAATTTCATTCAATCTATTTTAGGCAATAATAATTTGTTTGGGGGAACTTTTTGTAAACATCTAAAATTCAATTAAGCTAATATCAGCAGACATGTATTCTTATTTTACACAGGCAATTAGTCGAAGGCAACCCTGACATATGTGGCAATGAAGTCAACACGCAGACCTGCTCACCAGATGTAATTCCAGATACCTGTGTAGACTGTATTCACAACAACCAATTCTATTCAGTTGGAGACATTATCAGTGTCCAGGATAATGGTTGCACGATATGGTAGGTCATTTCGACCATATTATACGATACCCCACGAACCATCCACTTTTGTGGCGGTGGTGGTTGGTTTTGAAATTTCATCCTGATGTTGACCGAAATATTTAATCTTGAGTTCGATCTTGATAGAAATATCTGGCCCGATATATGCCTTTTTAGGGAAAAATATTTTGGTTGAATGAATTTTCTGATACAGACTACATAAAAATTGAATTTCCCGCCCGCTTAGCCCAAATTTTCTGGTGAAAAAACTGTATCGAACCCTGTCTTATCTCAATTTTATTGACCAGTATATAACAATTCCATCACTATCAAGTCAAAATTAAAATTTCAATAATCGATGATGGTTTAATATAACATCTTTGATATTAAAATCCTTTTTCTAGGTAACCACATCTTCTTTATCTACAACTACATTATTATATCAATAAATACACACTGGTTGTTGTTTACAGTTACTGTGACTCGACTCATGACGTATACTGTAAGAAAGATCCATTAGCCGTTGGTAAGAAAATTATAAAGTAGTAGCTTAGCGATAGTTTTTAACTAGACTGTTGCATCTCGAAGTCGATAAAACAGTTTCTTTTGATTTCGTTTGTTTTGCCTTTGTGGAGTATGCATGTAGGAACTCTCACATGGATTTTCTACTCAAATTTGATAGCGCCTCTAAAGTAAGGGATATTTTGCATAGTCATACAGTCGCGTAAATAAATAATGATGAATGATTTCAAAAAGGTATTATAACCGAAATTAAATCGTATAGGAAAAAGTTTATCAGACGTATGTGCACACACTTGGTAAAATGGAAATACGTAATTTCAAATTAAAATTTAAATTTAATATAATATGATATGATTTAAATTTTAAAGGAGACATTTAGCTAATTGTCAGTATTATATCATTTGTCCAGAACACCATTTAAATATCGTCAAATATGATTGATAGCATGGATATATTTTGTAAACAGTGAACGGTAATTGGGCTGGTTGGTCAGAGTGGTCAGATTGTAGTATGTCATGTGACGGTGGGATTAGACGTAGAACAAGAATGTGCAATGATCCACTTCCGCTATGTGATGGTCTCCCTTGTAATGGAACTAATGTGGAAACAGAAGATTGCAATGTCGACATATCATGTGAGTAAAAATATTCAAGATAATTCTTTCAAGCTTAACTTTGATTTAAAGTATCATTCACATTGGTCATGAAATTGATTATAAGTAATCATTTCAATAAATATAATGACAGTTCTGTACAACTAGAACACGAAACTATTTCATGTTCGTGTGAAGGTTAAAAAATAATTTAGGATAAAAACAACATTTTAGATAAACAGAAACGCAGAGATATGACATAGAACAAAACAATATTCAAATCTAAATATTTTCACAGAACAGAACTTGAATATGTCCATTCTTTGTCACTATTTTTTTTGTTGGCTAGACTGTCGCACGTTCTTTGATATAGGTTGTAGCACTACAGACTGGAGCGCATGGACCGATTGCTCAGTAACTTGTGGAATAGGTGAACAGGCAAGAACACGTAACTTTGTGTATGCATCCGACCAAAATGCTTGTCCAGCTACAAATACAACTGAAATACAGCCCTGTCAAGTTTCTGAATGTAAGTATGCATTCAGTTACATATAATGCATTTCAAGACAGTAGACCTATGTTAAGGGACACAACTATTGTAAATCTTTGGTAAGTTTGTGTCAATCATTTTATTAAATCTAAAGTAAGACTCTAATTAACACAGAATAGTATTGATCTTGGTCAATTAAAAGCTTTTGAAATTACTTTTGATGTTACGTTATATTATAAACATATTACTGATTTCAAGAGATTTCTTCTATAACATAGGTCTACCACCCTAAATTAGTTTTTTAGAATTGTTTTTGTTGATCTCCATGTAAAGGATATCTAGTTTGTACCATCGAAAAACAAAATAAAACAATATTCCATATACGCAAGAGTTTAATGTTACTTGATTGTCTTTATGTTAAATGTATCTAATAAATGAAATAAGGGAGAGTTAAATGTATGAAAATGAAAACATGTGGGATCAATGCAATGTCAGATAGTTTTCTTTTAACTATGACAAAAATAGAGGAGTTGACAAATCTGAAGATCTCCACAAGGCCTTCCAAAAAAGGAATACCACTTCATGTTAAAGCTATTTATCGCCCAATATAAAAAAACCTGCATACGTAAAATGTTATTATTACTGTAACCTGAATGTTATCAAAAATGTAGTGCTTTTAAAGTATGTGATAGATTTTTATAAAGAATCATAAGTCTACAATTGATCGTTTGTTAAAATTTGCTTCATTAAACAAATCTACAAAAACACATCTGGGTATATAAAGCTAAACATGAATAATAACTTTCAATGAAATTGTATTATTTCGTCTTCAAACTGAAAATACACTTTAAATTACTTCAAATGTTAGGTGGTTGTGACTATGGAGAATGGACTCAATGGTCAGAATGTACGGTTAGTTGCGGATTCGGTATCACAAGAAGAAGTCAACAACTGATAGCTCCAAACGTTGACTGTCCAACAGTCAATGAGGAAGAAAAAGATTGTTACCTTAAAGACTGTTGTAAGTATTTAGATTTGAACCTGATTGTTTTATTATCCTAATAATGAATTTAGATTTGCCGGTAGAAAATTATCTACTTTAAAAATAAAAGCAAATCATTTAATATATTAATACTTTATTATAAGTAAAATACGAATCTGAACATATGATAAAACATATTTGTTTACCATGAAGTTTTTATTATATTTTACAACATATTCAACCTGTAAGGTTACAGTGCGTTCATTTTCATTTTGTCAACAAGTTGTTCGTTGTACTCGATATCCGACCTCAAAAGTCAATTCACGAACAGTACGACCAAACAGCCAGTCTTGAAAGATATTTGACCACTTTCCCAAGTTTTTGGTTTACTACTAGTATGGCCAAATTCTATTTTCTATTCGTCAATTTTGCTGACCCTGACGTATTGAAGAAATTGTTTCTTTCTGAACTTTGATTTTAAAGCCTGTTTCCACACAGTTTGCCACATTTACTGTAAATTTTAAAAAAAAATATTGCGATGTTTTTTTATTATTGCGAATAATGCAACAGGGTAGAAACCGCAATAATTAGAACTCGCATTTTGATTGTAACTAGTGTAATATACTTCAAGATTTAAAAGATCGCAATAACAAAACTCGCATTATTGAGATAAAAAAGAATCGAATTAATAAATGCATGCAATAATTTCTGTATTTACAATATTTAATTTTAAAAATTTGACGTGAAGGATACTAACAACCAAAATGAGATTTATATGGATGGTTTTTACATATATCGTTCATTGTTTAAGCATTATCTGTTTGGTTCCTAGTGTCCATCATCAAACATTAGAGTGTGAATAAAAATGATAATACTTTGTTTCAACCAGTATGTGATAAGAACAATACAGTATGGAGTAACCATACCAACTGTGAAACAACATGTGCAAACAGAAACAATCCAGTTCCTTTAGAAGAATGTCAAGAATATTCCGAAGGCTGTATTTGTGCAGAAAATTACTTCCTCAACCAACACGGTGAATGTGTCCGTGAGGAAAATTGTTCTATTTGTTACATTCCAGAACCTGTAGAGGTAAATACATAATGGTATTTCACATCGACGATCTTTTTATTTCCATAACTTGCCATTCCTGTTCAAAAATGAATTTAATTCCGATTTTTTTCTTTCAATGCAAAGTCACTTAAATTACACGGTGTTTAATTTTGTTCTGGAAAAATTTTAACAAATGTTTTCAAAAGCATCACACTTCTTGTGCACTGCATAGATCAGATCTTAACATAGTTTCAAATAGATTCAAGCCCTCTGAAACTTGAATATTCATTCATTCATATCTTTATTTCCTCTTGAAAGAGATTCAATGAACAAAGTTTTACAAATTAATTAAACTTGGGAAACAGAAAAACCGTAAGCTAAGTTATGTACTATTTTCTGAAATCAAAAATGAATGAACTTCTAAAATGATGTCATTTCAAATGCATATATTAACAATATTTGAAAGATAATTAATGACGCATGTACATGTTTACAAAGTTGTTTTGTTTTGTGTTTGTTAGGGTGGAGAAATATGGACGAACCCCAATAACACTTGTGAGAGATGTGAATGTGTTGACGGTGAGGTACACTGTACACGCATATGTGAAGTGCCAATATGTGAAACGGTTAGTATTTATAGGATTCTATGGCACAAACGGTAGGTTTTTTAAGGAAGTTTGGGTTTATCTGATTTGACTGAATAAATAATCTGGCCAACTTGGACCCGACGTTTGCCCTATGGTGAATAATAATTTGGGTGACAAAATATTAATCAGCATTAAAAAAATTTTGTCGACCGCTTCGGCTCGAGAAAAAAACCTAGTTTACACCCTTAAATGGCAGGTCCATGAATAGAAAGATTTTTTAGTTATGATGTGTTCAGATGTGTTTGTAACCTCTAAATTATGCACTTATTACCATTTGACTTTCCGGTGAAGGAAAGGGGTTAGATTGATTTGGAAAGAAACTTTCCCGGATTCTGACCAAATATAAGTTAGCAGTTCTAAATCTTACCTAATATTTGCCTCCTGGAAAATAGTCTTGCAAAAAATTCTTGTCATTAAAACTAACTGAAGTTAAACGGTTCAAGTCCTTTTCGGAACAAAAATTTCTTAGCAAATGTAGAGTTTGTGCAGATACTTTACGTTTATAGTTTTGTCATTACTTATATCCACTTAAACTTTGATGACATAATTTTTTCAGGGTGAACAGTTAGAATATGATCCTAATAATCCTTGTTGTCCTGTGTGTAAAACCGCGAAAAGTATGTATATATAATGTTCTTATTAGTATATTTATGATACAAGAAACAGTTTTCAAAGAATTGTATTTGAATATAGTCTTAATTGTATGTCGCATCGTAAGGGTAAGGAAAGGGAATAAATGAACCAAAATCAGAAATGCTAGGCAACAAAAGTTTTTGGAAACTTTTTTATCTATTAGTTCTTTATCTTTAATTCTTTATTTCCACGTATTTGTGAACAATCTGATTGATTGATTGATTGAATGCTTCTTATCGTCAATAGGCAAATTTGTATGCATATTCAGAACAAGGGTATTTAAAATAGTGAAGATAAATGACTATGCCATATTTTAAACAAGCAGCATTATACAGAAAGCCATGACACTTCACCCAATCATTATTTTCTGGACTTACTTGTCTGTGAACTTACTCCTAAATGCTGCGTGTTTAGCATAACCAATTCTTAAGTCTTAGGTTTGACTGCCAAGGTCCGAACCCGCGACCTTCAGCACCCGAACTATTACACTACCGAGACAGTCCGTTGAAAATCTGCACTGCTTTTATTTTAGTAAATCTTTCGATAACAGAAGTTTACATTTCTGTTCTTCAGCCACTTGTTCCTTGCACACAGATTTCCGGGTTATAGAAAGTGGTGACTGCGTTACAACACAGCCTATCTTTGTCAGTTATTGTTCCGGAAGTTGTGGTAACAGTAGTAGTATCCCAATGCTCATTGTTGCCGGAAGCCAGGCTGAAAATCTAGGTGTACAACAAGACTGTAAATGTTGTACTGGTACCGTCGATTCTGTACAAACTGTTCCCGTTGTTTGTGGTACTAATAGGACACCAGCTTCAGCTCAAATAGCCATCATGTCTTCCTGTTCTTGTGATTCTTGTACACAGCTAAGTAAGTCAAAATCTGTTTATATGAGATGATTATTAAACCATCCATGGCACAAAAAATATAATTTTCGGATAAACTTTTTAAAAAAGCACAATTATATTGCATAGGTTTCTTTATGACTACTCAAGGTATTATATTGACATTGAAGTTTTGTTTGTCAAAGTCAGAGACAAACAATGTCGTTGCTAATATAACTCAAATTGACAAATAGCATTATTGTAGCTTGATTTGACAGTGAGAAAAATTTTTGCAAACAAAAAACGACTATTCTTTGAAGTCCTATTTATCTTTTTACAGTTGTTGAATAATATGTGACTGGCTATACAGCGAACAAAAATATGAAAAAATATCAACTCTCAACATTCAACCTTGTTAGTATTTCTGAAAACAGGTCTACCAAAGTTGCACAAGATTGGTGAATTGTGCATTTCAAGATGTCAACCCTTATCAGTAGCATATGAACCAAAACATTAGAAGTCCGAGATCCAATCATTTATTTAATAAAACCACAAGTAAAAGAAAGTAACTAATAAATTCCTCTATAATCATAATAATTAAAACATCATTTATACATATAAAATGTCTGATTTTCTTGATTTTGTCAATAAATAATTTGTATTAAAAATATATTATTCAGATAAGTATTAAATTTTGTTATCTTATGCAAACCATAAGGGAAAATATAGGGTTTTTTTAATAGTTCCCATAAAGGACAAGGTACGATAAGGTATGTATAAATAAACTTGCATTGAACTTCTCAATTTTTTGTTAAAATTAAGTTTAATAATGATTTTTTCACAAAACTAATTCAAAAATTCCTATAGAAGTATTTTGACGTCACATTTAAAGACAAAAACGCCAATTCTTTCAAAAGTCCCCTAATTTGGCCTATATTGCTATGTTTTTAGCTTAAATAGTTATCTGCGACAACAATAGATCAACATAATTTTTGATATTGAATGAAGATCTTTACATAATACACCAGCCAGCAAAAAATTGTGATAGGTGCGTTGTCAGAAAAATTTAGATTTAAGGAAAAAGCTCCAAAATTTGTACTTTTCCATTAATTTTTAACAAATAAGACACATTGGGTGTGACGTCAGTATGACGTCAAAAACAAATTATTTTAACAACATGTCGTAAAATGTGAAGTTTCATTATTTTAAACCAAGATAGGCCATATTGCAAAACCATTGTACGACTTTCATTTTTGTGGGACAAAAAGGATTTTTAACGTTCCTTGTCCTTTCAAAATCATTAAAATAAGCCAGTTTAATTGGGATAAAGACAAATCTTTTCAATGTATAAAATAAAATGTCATTTCACGAGGAACATGAACTAAAAATTTGGCTTGCACGTTGCATTTTAACAATGTACCTGAAACAGGGCTTATAACGTCTCCTCAGTACGACAACACGTGAAATAAAAAAAAACGACAGAAACGATGCACGCAAACAACTCTGTATAATCCTCTTGGCATTGAAAATCTATAATCAATTTTTTTTTATTTCAGACAACCAGCCTGAAGGAAGAAAGTAAGACCAGGATAGATAAACCTGTGACAATCAATATGAACTTCCAATTATAGTTATATTAACCATTAATAAACCATTTACACTGAAAATCGTCTTTTTCATCATATTTGTACCAACGGATAAAGCAAAGCTACTCTTGGAAACAAAGGGTTCACTGCGCATGTGTGTTGCCTATGTCTTTTTCAGCTTTTTTGTTTCCTATGTGTTTTTGAGCTTTTCACTTATCTTTACAAAGTCGTTGCTCTCTTGGTTTTTGCAGGTATCTTCACCAATAAATTAACCACCACGATAAATCTCGGACATTTTGGCATTTTGTTTTGAATCACGAACCAACAACCTCTGTTGGAAATAAGAGGAAATCAGAGTAATCAAAGGATGACAACATGTTTTATTATGGTTTTTTGTATTTGTGGCAGACGGAAAAGGGAAAATTAGTCGGTGAACAAGCAATCACTCAACAAAATGAAAACTTATAAATATGATTAGGACTCAACAAAAATCCAGGGTTGCGATAAGTTGGTTCGGAAGGGAACGAAATCAACCTTATCGAAGTTTTTTCAGTCCAAGGTATTGGACAAATAATCCTTCGTATTTATTCAACTGGCGTTAGTCATCAATGTCATCACTCAAAACATAAGACTCCCATCAAATAGACATCAGCCTATGTTCGTAAAATTCACGTACATAAATATACATTATTCAGATGACCACAAACATGTGAAAGTGCGAAATTTCTAAAAAAGATGTCTTTGGTAGGTTGTGTCTGTTTTCTTTTGCCCTTAAATGTTTTATGACATGGTTCTATTATCTCTAGCCTAACAAACATGATGTTGCTAAGTATTGCAAACAATACCATTTCTTTTCAGCTTTCCTGGCCTAAAAGGCCATGTGAGCTTTTCTCATCATGCGTCGTAAACCTTTTACATTTTCGTCAACCCTTTGAAGCCGCTGGGACAACTTCGGTGGATTGTTCCATAGATGGTCCTCTTTAACAGTTGTGTTTAGCTTTGCCGAGTGCTATTCAACATGACCGCCATGTCTCGGCATAGTTTAACATGGGACCCAATTGGTCAACTCCTCTAAAACCCATGAGTCAATATTAACTGTGCTGTTACAAGCCACAAATATTCAATTATGTAGATGTTTATTGCCTCCTCAGTTGAGGGTAAAAGATTGAAAAAATAATAAAAAACTTCATATAACAAACAGTCAATATGAGTAAGAAAAAGTATCCAAAGGAACAAAGTAAAACGCATAATTGAAATACAATGCATTGTAACTGTGTACATATTGGACAAATATTCATCAAAATTGAAAGGGTATTCAAAAAGTCAAACACAGAATGTCTAATAAAATGCTATGAATAAAGGTTCATGCTAACTCTTATTTATCATATAATAGCAGCAGATTAAAGAACGCTCGTATCAACATGTGAGATGTTCTGTATATTATTCGTGCATATTTAAATAATGTACCACATTGTTAAATTAGAGCCTAGAGTAAACAATAGATTGTACTATGAGACAAAGTATAATTTATCCGTAAGAAAACATTTCATCGATTATCACATTGTGTACAGTGAAAAATTTTGCGATGACCCGTGTGCAACGTAATAATTACAAAAATCGATTAGCAGATATACTACCGTGACGTTTAACCACGTCTAGGTAAAGTTATAAAAATTCAAGTTCTGGACAAAATCCAAACAATATAACTATGTAAACATGTGTCGGGAGTAGTTTTGAATGTTTTTTATAAATGCACTAACTCTTTGGTACGTCAAACACAGCAAAATCAAGTTAATTTCATGGGAATTCCTTGGCCGGAAATTCTACCAAACAAGTCAAAAAATTATAAAATTAGAGTCAAAACAGTTACGGAAACACTACATTAACCAAACTTAAGTGGAATGATCCTAAGATGGTCGTCTTTCAAAAATTTGTTCGGTTTTGCCGGGCAGCATCTACCATGGCCACCATGGCTCGGCACAGTTTAACATTGGACCCTATGGGAATTTAGAATTTTAGTCAACTCCTCTTGAAACCTCTGAGTCCATTCAAACCAAACTTTAGAATTATGGTCCTTGGATGGTCCTCTTTAAAAAATATCTTTCGGTTTTACTAGGCGCCATCTAACATGGCCTCCATGGCTCGGCATATTTTAATATTGGACTATACGGGAATTTTACACTTTTGTTGACTCATCCGAGTCAATTTTAACCAAACTTCGGTGGAATGGTCCTTTTAATAAATTTACCTCGGTTTTGCCGGGCGCCATCCAATATGACCGCCAATGCTCTGCATAGTTTAACATAGAACCCTATTTTACATTTTCACCAACTCCCCTGAAACCCCGTGGCAAATTTATACCAAATTTTGGTGGATTGGTCCATAAATTGTCGTTTACAAAAACTGTTTTTGGTTTTGTTGATTACAATCCAATATGGCAGCCATGGCTCTGCATAGTAGAACATTGGACCCTGTGTGAATTTTCCATTTTATTGAAAACTCAAGGTAAAATTGACCCAGTGGAAATTTAAATGTTTTTATGTATATAAAAAGCTTCAAATTTTCCTTTTGTCAATACTGCTTTGAGCCAGCTGAGCGTTTACAGGCTGCTAGGAGCTTCTAGTACATAATTCCTTTCAACAATGATAAAACGGATTCATTCTTAAAACAGAAAGAGTCAAAGGGCTACAAACCATACATTAAAAAGTCTCCTTTTCAATTACGTAGGTATTTCGAAAAAAGAAATAAAAAACGAAGATGCAGTCTAATGCTATTACCAAGTAATTTTCTGTTATTTTGATTGAATACTTCACAAATAATATATTATAATAAATAATAATATACTCACTGTTATACCAAAATAACGTAAAATTCAAACAGGAAAATAATTTTGTCAGTAACTGAAAAAATTGAACAAGGTGGGAGAAGCTTTTAGGAATCTTTATTTACGTTCTCATTGATGTACAAGTCACAGAGACAACAGCTTCGTTTTCATTTATGTGACAAAAAACTGTGGGTGAAACGTAAAATTGTAAGTCAAATTGATAGTCAAAATCATGGCACAAGATGAAAAAAAATGATAAACACCCAAAACTACCAACATCCCACCTAAAGGAAATTTCGGGTACCGCAGAAAAGGGTAGTAATTCCTGCTCCACTTGAAAAACACGTCGTGAAACCAATGTTATATATCACAAATAAGTCATGCAATTGCAAATTTGTTAATGTCTCTTTTCTAACCCTGAGATTTTCAAATATTTAAACCATCGGTATAAATATAAAATTTTAACATAAAACATGAAATTTGCATACACGTCAAGGTTTAACCAGCAAATATTCAGAACTGTGACTGAACAAATACACTTAAAATACACTTAATATGCTTTATTGCAAAGCCACAAAGGAGAAAAACCAACACTTTAAATTTTCACGAGAAAAGCTAAAGTATTTTGAAAGGGTAAGCAGCCCCTGCTCCACTACTGGCACCTGTTGTGTTATAAGTAGTCAAAGCTGATGTTAAGACACAAGCGGTAAAGAACTTAATTTTAGACATTTTCAACTCACTCGAGATCTGTTCATTTATTTCATTTGTTTGATGAAAGTTTAAAGCCACTTTCATCAATTTTTCAGTCATATCGCGGCGGTCAGTTTTACTGGTGGAGAAAACAACCTACCTTGGGCAAGTAAGTGACACGTGTGATGCGCGTCAACGCAGCCCTTTTTTAATATCAATTGAAATGGTTTAATTATTGATCTGTTGAAACGGGTACTGTAACACAGACAATGGATTGGCATAATTAAAATACAAAGATAATAAACACCAAATTTTCGTTTTTTCATCTGAATTTAATTCCATCGAAATGCTTCTGCATGCTTCTGCATGATGAGCAAACTTCCTGTCACAAAACGTCTTCTTGTTGCATGCATTTTTGTTTAGTATATCTATTGAAATTCAAGAACTCTCCAGTGGGATTTGATGACATTCTGATTGATTTTTATAGTTCGTCGGTGACTGCTTTTGTTTTCTTTGATTGTTTTCTTTGACCACTCACTCAGGGACGGTTGTGTATCCACTAAACTATTTTTACCCTACCACATATCCATGTGCCTGTCCCAAGTCAAGAACTTTGGTAATATGTTGCCGTTTTACGTACACACGATTTTTTATTTGGGATTATTTAGAGCTTTTCACAAGGGATGAAATTTCACTATTATTGAAGGCCTTATGGAGACCTTTACATTTCTAATTTTCCTATGTTTTTCGCGTGGATGGAGTACGGTCTCTTGGACGTTTACCCGATGTCTTTTCATTTTAACATATCTTTCTGTAGATTGTAATTATGCAGTTGAGCGGGTATTATTCTAGCACAAAGAGAGGTCATCGATATAAGCTCTCGTGAAAAAATTCATACTGGCTGCTGATAGAGTTAAATGTAATATTCACAAAACTTTATTCAAGACATATAGTACATTTAATTGACATTAAAGAAAAAGCTCATTCCAAACATTTCTGCCAAACTATGTATGCTAGTCACATGTTTGTTTGAACTTCAGCATAAATGACATCATTTGAGTTAAATTTAACTCCTGAAGCTAGAGTGGGGTAAAATAATGGGATTTTTACCCATGTAAACAAAAGAGTAAATGCATGATTGAATAGAAGTATTTCGACTCAATAACTTGTTTAAGGCAAAAATGTTAGTTTTTCCATGTAAAGTGTCTGTAAACAATTACGATGTAAAACGTTTAGACAGGTAAACTTTAAAAGAAAGAATAGCGTTATCACAGATTAATTAAAGTATTCACTGATTTGTTCCATCGACACATATATCTACTTCCGATAGCAGAGTTTTGATTAAACAGAGGGTATCTCTTATATAATAACTATAAGGCGTATGGATTTACACAGGATCCCTTGAATCTTTCAACCAAAAAGTGTAAAAATTACAAACATCTACAGGTTGCCCTAAGGCCTTCAATAATGGACACAAAAGCCCTCCCCTTAAAAAAAGGAAGAAAAAAGGTATTCAAATTTTACAGCAATCGGTCAGACAAGTAAACAATGTAAAGCATTCAACATTTAGACACAAAAACAACGCGTTCACTGGAATACAGGTTGATGGGTTGGACAGGAACATAAGGTATGTGATGGGTTAAAAATGTTTGTGCACGTTTTTTACAGTTACAGGAGAATAGGATTTTAAATGGTAAAATTTCATTCAACATAATGTTATCTGATTAAGAAAACTCTGCAATGTAGTAATGTTTCTGTTTTGCTTCTGGTTTTGCCAGGATTACAGTCGTTTAGATAGCACTTGTTTTATATGATATCAATTAAGAAATTGAGAATCCTAACACTTTAATAGCCTGGTTGACAGGGTGGTCTATGCAGCTACAATGATAACTGAAGCCTATCACCTTACAGCGTGAGTTTGACTGGCTTTATCCATACGGAAATTGTTCAATTTACTACATGTAGAAAGTTTTTTTCATTTTTAATCCAAGGACAGTGGACCTGCCCGGGTACTTCGTCTTTCTTCATCGGTGAAACTGATAACTGCAATGTGACTGAATCAGTACCTATAACACTATACTGAATAGTTGATTTTTGAAAGAATCTTATACAATATTGTTAAAATACAGAAAAACCGAAGTGATCTAAATGCCCAAGTGAGCAATGAAAGTTTTTTCAGTTAAGTGACTAAACGTGTAAATAAAGTTTAAATATATTCAAACAGATGCCTAACAGACAAATGATTGTCTTGGTTACTTAACTTTTTTTGATATATTGGAGTAGCCCGAGAATATTTCACTTTAGAATCAGCTGTATTTTGCATATATACACTTGGTCATAACTATGGAATATTGACATTTTTTAAGTCAAAAATTCAACTTTAAAGACTTGCAGGCAAAAACTATGAACAAGAATTCCTTAAATCAAACTTCAAGCTACAAAAGTGTCCGATTAAAGATTTGTGTCCGCTGGCTAGTTATATGAGGTCTGGAACCCACATTTCGGTGAAAAAATGCTAATTTTGTATTCCGGATAGAAGCCTTTTAAATGTTTTATTCCATCCAATTCTATCATTTACATATCCTCTAATGTCATCCTGCAAGCATTATCTGCTATTTTCCTTTAAGAATTCTGCTTGACAAAGTCTAGCCATACCTTTTTTAATGTAAGGTCGAAAATAAAACTATTCCATATTTATGAGCAAGAGTATAAATAAATCCAAAACAGCTTAATTTTGAAGTATTTAGAATGACAATACAACTTATTTTAACGGCCGTTTTGATTCACAGTTTCGTTGCGCAAACATTGAAATAATTCAATATATATTTGAAGCAAAGATATTGATTATGATAAAGGTTATATAAGATATGCAGAAAAATACAATGACAGACCCAAAAACTTGTGATTTCAACATTTAAACTCGCTAATGACTTTTTTCAACTATGGCACTGGCTATTCTGAAAAAAAAAATGCTTCGCTTGCAATGGAATTAGCATCTGTTATTTCCTTGAAATATAAGTGTATATAAAAAATCCAACCGCTATTAATTTAGTGCGTGTGTCCAAATCTGAAAATGTGTGCATGAGATTGATTGATATTTTAAATACATGTACTTGATGTATAAAAAATGAATATAACTTTAAACCCTCTGCCTGAAGTTTAGTAATTTAAGATTAATTTAAAGTGAATATACACAAAACAACCACCAGGGACGCTTTTCAACCGTCTCAACTCACGAACCACTTTAACCGAACTGGATCCGTTCGTGTTCCATTTCCGGTTCAACTTGGAAAAATGGAAAGCGCTCAAAATGTTTAAAAACAAAATTTAATCTTGTCATATCAAATATTGCATTTAATAACTTTTTATATCTTTACATGAACAACAAGATAAGTATGTTCAACTTTTCATTAATTTCAGTAATGAGCAGAGGACTTATTTTACCTTGATGAAATCCAAAACATAAATATTTTTACCACTTGCAATAAACAAGCCATATTCGAAAATTTACCGCTGTAAAGAGATGAGGTAGGCTTTTACAAACAGGGAGCGTTTCACAAATATTCCCAAGACTTACGTGCACTCAAACTACATAATTGTTAAGGGTAAGCACGTTGCATAAACAAAAAGGTTACAGTGAACGCAAGTCCTAGGAGTTCTTTGTCAAATGTTCGCAAGAGGATTGAACTAACATTTTGTTTAACACTAGTTAAAGTTAAATTTTTTTTTTAAAATTAAACACCTCGAGAAGAAACTACGTCTTTTATACAGGAAAAAATAATTATCTTATCTAACTTTCCCGAGTTTTATTGATACTTTTTATGATTATTATCTTTATAAAATTATCGCTGCTGGACGCCGTGATAAAAAAGTTATCAGATTAGAAAATGAAACACAAAACCAGATATTTCTGACATGCTGATTTCATAAAACCTGCATCAATTGGCAAAATAATTCGCATAATATGACTTTTATAACAGATTGATTGCATCGAAAACTTATTTTTTATATTTCAAGTACTTTCTTTTTTTTATTTGTTAATGTTTCTGTTTTGTGTGTGGACTTTAGCTTGCCTAATGTGTGGATACTTGTTAATTTTTTGAAGGTTTTGAGTGAGTATGTAGATTTTTGTCATCTATACGCTTTACATGTAGATGGTTGTCTCATAGACAACCATATTACATCTCTTTTTCTCCATATTCAAAAGTTAACTTAAAAGAAACTGCTCTTCATCCTTATGAAGAACAGAGAAAATTTACAAATTAAGAGGTCTCAAGAAGGACTTCAACAAGGGTGGAATACAACTCCTTGTTAAAAGCTCTAAATCGCCCCAAAAACGTCTATACGTAACAAAAACTGCTCTCAGCTGAATATAACCAATAACGTTATGCAACAAAACATATAACACAAAGACACATCTATGACAACAATTCCTGATTTGGGACAGGCACAAGAGACATATGGTGTTGTTTAACTACTTTAGTGGGATCCCAACCCAACTAGAAGTCACAAAGAAAAAAATCAAAGAATACAAATACATCAACAGACGAACTACAGAAATCAAACAAAGATTTGCCCAGTGCGGGTACCTAAATAGGATAAATATACTAAACAAAAATACATGCAAAAAGAAGTTACTTCTCTAATGAATGCTAGTAGTTACTGCTCAAGTCGAATTTCCTGAAGATAAGACATTAAGCATCTCAACACGAAGTGTCATCAAACACATTATGTCTGACGTTTTAATATTGTGTTGTCAAATAACGGGAGGAGCAAAGCCAAATTTGTTAATATCTGTGTAAGGAGCGATAAGTTTCTTATTATCTGTACCAAAAAGAACAAGTCATCTATTTTTAAATAGTACAATAAGTTTTAAATGATCCTTTTAGTCGTTTTATCGCACCACTGTTTAAGGTAAGGGAGAGTTGATAGCTCCCAAACATCATCGATCCCGATACATATTCAGTGTGCTTGTCCCAAAATCAGAAACCTTTAGTCTTGTTAAAATCGTTGTTTTTAATTTGTTATTGGTCTTTAAGAGTAAGCTTGATTAACTAATTATTATCATATAAATATGTATGAAATCATACTTTTCTGGAACCTCTTACAGCTTGCCTCACGGAATGGATCGTTATTATTTGGCGGTCTAAAGGTATCCTGTAGATGTGTGTTTGTCAAATTAGACTTTTTGGATTGTTGCCAATTATAAAGACTATCATAAGTTTCTGAAATAACTTATGTTCTTATCATAGAGATAGTAAAAAAAAAAACCAGCCATATAATTTTACAATTATCGAAAAAGTAATTCGCCGACAAAACAGGAGTTTCAGAGATATCGCGAAAAAAGACACAAAAATGAGGTTGATATGATAACACTTCTTTTGGTTAAGCTGGGTGTATACATACTCGACCACTACTCCCAACAGAAAGTGCCAGGAAGAATAGACAATACGTATCTACGTGCTAGAGGCAGTGTTCCTCTAAATGGGCGTCCCTGGTTGTCAGATTGTGGTGTATAAGTTCACAACCCGTCGGGAAGGAGACGTTTAGGACGACCAATGTTTAGAATAGGCCCGTTAAAGATTCGTTAAAACAGGTCATTTTGAGTGATTAGTAGGCGGCCAGTTGAAAAGCTGAATTTTGCATACCAGCCAACCCGCACTTTTTTTCCAGTGGCAGTCTAAACTAAATGTCACCGGTTTACAGTCTACATTTTGATTTTTTTGTTACCACTATATTGGTGAGATTTTTCCCGCTGGACGTTAAGCAGCAAACAACCAATCAATCAATAGGAAATGTCAACCTAATGGCAAAGACTCTATATAGAAGACGAATGGGAATGGTAAAATCAATATAAACTGTGTTAAAACTTACAAAGAGGCACATTCCGCAAGCAGTCAACCAGCAGGGAAAACAACAGATGATATTCAGGCAATTCATAAACCACTCCACGGGAGTTGTATAGTTGTGTATATATATTTTCATGTTGCCGACCTCGCTGCTTGTTCGACCGTTAAAACCCGTTGCAATTGTATCTACAGCGTCGCTGTGCCAAAACTCAACAATTTGACCAAAGTTAATCTGTAAATTAAAAGTATATTAAACATTTTAATTGATACTATAGCAAATGATCAAAGTAACAAATATCAGAACATATTACACAAACATCAAGGGCAAACTCAGAAACATCGTACATGCCGTTTTCCGTTTTCATTTAATTAGTTTTTCCATTCACAAAAAATACAATGTTGTTGTTGTTTATCTGAATTTTAATCAGGATTACATATTAAGCTTTTAGAAAAGAAAGGCAGTGGGTATCCAGTAGATGAACAACAAGTATTAACCACAAAATTTATCTTTTCATTAGATTGATGTACATGTATAAGACAATATTCCTTCAAAATATGAGCCGCTTAACTGTTTTTTTTTTATAGCTACAGATTTCAGACATGGGGAAAGGCAGCTCAACAACAGGGGATGGCCATTCAAGTTGTTTTTGCAATAGAAATAAGACAAAAATGTAAATAAGTTTTTCAGATAAGTAAATGACTCCAAAGAATTATCCATTAAACATATTTTTTATAACGAATAAGTAACTATGCGGTTTAGACGTCGGGAACTGAACAATATTTTGATTGCATTAGATTTCATACATGATGGGCGGTCCAACTCGGCGTAAGACCCGCTGGGATTAACCAACCAACTAATTTGTCATTAGACTCTCCCTAAAAGAGCCAAACTCTTAACATTTGTTGTAATCTTGATCCCCAGAGGAATTAGTGAGTCATAGTTTCAGTTCCATAATCGAAATAACCTAAGAGATTTCTAAGCTAAAGTAAAACGGTACTGGTAAAAAGTAAAGTTCTTCACAATGTAAAATGACTAGATCAATGTTAATTTTGATCCCCATTGTCCCAAAACTAGAGCAACATGTTTCAATTTTCTTTAGGAATGATTTGGACCCCCTAAAATTTGGATTAAACATACAGGTAAGCCTCAAAAATGACTTTTCCCGCCCATTTTGACTGATTCATCTCGAAAACGGTAGGAGACAGAAAATACTTTGACATACTACCAAAAGTATCCCGCATCAAAATCGGATAAAACATGATAGTAATCCTCATCTCCTGCAAAATTGTCTTTTTACCCTTGCACCCCGTTTTTATATCAAAAATCAAAAATTAAAACGTTTACAAATTAGGACGTGGCCAATCTTTAATCCCGTATAATTTATCTAAAAAACGGTAAGAATCAGACAAAAATAGATAATTTACATTCAAATTTCACAAAAAATGCCGTTCTTTCCCTCCCAAAGAATTTGAAAGGCTCAGTCACTACCAATCATTAACAACCTTCCCCCAGTAGAGGCGGATCAAGATTTGAGGTTAGGGGACGAAATTCGGCAAGGAATCTGGGGACTGCTTATGGTCCCTAGCGGGTACAGGGCAGAGTCCTGGTAGGAGGCACTGGGAGGAGAAGCCCCACCCCCCCACCCCCCGCAGAAGCTACTGGGTTATGAGCATTAAAAGTTCAATCAAAATAAATGATAATTAGACAAACTGAAGGGTCATTGTGATCTGAAAGTATTATTTCTATTGACTCACTACAGATGTGATGAAAGGACAGTCGCCCTTGTTTATGGAATGTTTGATGCAGGAAAAGACTTGCAGGTTACTATCATAATTTTAGATGTAGAAATTAATCCCCTCTCTCTCCCTCTGTTTTCTTTTATTTAATTTCCTTATTCTATTTTAGGGGGCTAACGTTCCTTCCGCCCCCTTTGTATCCGCCAGTGCCTTGTTCCAAAAATATAAAAACAATCAGTTAACTACAACAAAAGTTATCGTGTGGAAATCAACCTGTCTACAAACGCAAAAACCGACGACGCCGACAGCGCCATATTTCCTAATACGACCGAATTTTTTGAGGTCATATAAAACTGTGCCCTTTGGTCAGTCCTATAGACCAAACCATTCGGGGGATGTTTGCATTTCGACACTTTGGCAAAACCTTCATACCATTATTTAGCCAGGTTCCAGGTACATATTTCAAATTCCAAATGAGGAGCAGTGTAATAAAGGTAAAAGAAGTCTTTGTCTACCTATGACCCCCCATTAAGATTCTAATATTTTATAATATAAAAGAATAAAAACATACGTATTTTCATTGTTAATTACATGTCAATTAACATCAGTCTTATACTGCATGGCCTCAGTCAGTCTTCGTGTTGAAAATTTTTTACCTCTGTGTGCTATGTATTTACAAGGATTGCAAATTTATCTTCAATGAAAGAAAAAACTTTTTTACCTGCATTTAAAGGTGTCATTTTAATATACTTTTATAATACACAATTCGGAAACTTTACTTAGATACTTGTATTATATCAACTCTTTATTAATTGCTCCAAAAACATGAATAAAATTAACCGATGATAAGTATTTACATTTACAAGATGATAACAGAATTCAATGATACAAAAGAGACAGACAAAAGCAAGTCGATTCAGAAAACAGACAAGATCATGGTCAACAAAATAAAACGAAATTCAAACATTAGTATACTAAACACTTCATAGAAGAAGGAATTCGAAGATATCAAAGGGTCAGACAGAAATCGTTAAGTCGGAAGACAGACAAGACCATTGCCAACAAAATGAAACGAAAGACAAACAT
>JARWCS010014065.1:0-17079 GCA_034783895.1 Geukensia demissa
GATGTTATTTATAGGTTTTACAACCTGACCGGTGGCTAGGGTGTTTGTTGCTTCTTCGAAGCTAACAACACCAAAAAATCATAAATGTATTATCGAGAACATCTTCATGAAATAGCAGGAGAAAATTTGTGGTTAGCGGGGAAATTAAAGGCTTTGAAAACGATTCGAAAATCTGACAAAATATCCTTAATCTGAAAATTGGATCTTTTATTTTTTAATAACTTATCATAGTTGTTACTACCCGTAAAATTCGGTCAGATAAACGTCCAAAATTAACATTACACCCTATTGAACAAAATTGAGTGCGGCAAAAAACTATCCTGACGAGTCTCACAAGTGCATTCCGACACAATACCAAATCTGGTCCATCCGAAAAAGATCAAGCCTTTGCCGAAAAAGCATGTTATGCTAATGTATGAAAAAGGCTGGGTATATAGAAATGGTATATAATTTGCACTGAAAAAAATACAAGACAGGTTTAATTGAATAAAGCTTTATTTTTAAATATTAGAAATAATATTTTAAGTGTCCTTACCGTTGTTCATTCTGCACTTATGTTTACTGCCCGCTACAACACCTTTTCAGCTGTTCAAATGCGGCACTTGTGTACTATATGAATATGGACAGTTGCTCTCTTCGAGACTTGTACACAAGTTATAAGGCCACGTTTACACTACATGTCAAGTAAAACTAGCAAAGAATCTAACGTAAATTGGTTTTTGTATATTTAAAAGACAGAATATGGAATATGTAGTTTAACATAAAATATAATCCTTATAGCTATGGATTAATTTAGGAGACGCCAAACTTGAAATATAAAAATAGATGTGGCATGACTGTCCATGAGATAGTCATCCACCAAATGACAGTCGAATTAAGATGTATTCTTTGCTGTGCAAAAACTATCACAACACTGAAAACCCAAAATAATTAACACTTGCTGCAGAAGATTAAACTGATTGGCGTGTACATGTATGATGAAAGAATCCTGCACTAGACCGACACGCTTGGAATTATTAACATGTTAGCTCACGAAAGCAACAGTCCACAGGAAGACATGCCACTTTATCCAGATACATTATTCTAATACTCTTAAATGCCGCTTGCTTAACGGAGAACCAGCAAATACCAATTTTAATGTCTTTGGTTCGACTCGGCCGGGGATCGAACCCACGACCTTCTGCATTCGAGACGAGCACGCTTACGATTACACCACCGAGGCGGTCGTAGAGTTTTCAGTTATAGTATGATTATCAGTCAAATATGGAAAACAAGTCGATATGTGTCCTATGGAAACTGCCAAGCCAATGATCCGAGTATTTATGAAATGGATTAAATACGGATGCCATTTTACTTTGAATCTTTAATTGGTAAAACTAAGAAATTAAATGTTAATCACGACCTTATGAATTTGTCGTCTAGTAGAAATTCATATTGAAATTTAAATAGTCGATAAACCATGCCCCAAGGTCAATGAATCAGTTTTACATCTTGATAATCATATCATGAACTATTTATATTTCATGATATGACTTTTTCATAACTCCTGAACGTGCACATAATTACACTGAAACCCGAAGACAGTGACCCATGACCACAAGGTTGCAGCAACCTGTTGTTTTTTATATCATGTACTAAACCTGTACATCACACCACTGAAATTCTACTTAATGACTCGTGACACCAGTCACACCCTCAGCTTAAAACATTGGAGTTCATACCCTGAACTACATTAAAATATTGCAGTTCATAACTTGAACTATTCCATGTTTAAAGTTACATTATGATATCAAAACTACTTCATGGAAAACAACGTTAAACCTGAACCTTAACCTCATGGGACCGATTATTGGCGTATAGACGTATGTTCAACCTGTACTATAGGCGAGCATATTCATACCGCAATAATATATATAAATCCATGAAAATCCACAGATTTGACAAAGATATTGAAGATTGAAAATTCTTGGGTGTGGACGACTACGACTACATTGTGACCTCTTTCCTCCAGCGACTTTCTTCGCAGGCGACACAATAACATGAGACCGTAGCCATCGCCTGCCAAGTTCGCCCTTGCCGCATCTATTTTGGATATTTAACATTTATACACAAAAAAAATCTGAAAATGGAAAAACCATGAAATAAAAAAAAATTATGGTTGCATTTTAAAATACAGTTGATCGGAGTCTTCCAGGAATTTATCAAAGTATGAGCTGCCATATTAATGATCTGAACACTGCATTAGATCTCTACTGATCTTCCAATCCTTATTTTATAAAATTACGAGGTATTTTTCCAGAAGGTAACAGACCTTAATCACTTCTAATAAATTTACCTTTGGAATTATCACAATTTTAAATCGGAAGACTCCTCGTTGTTGTATTAACATGACTGCCAATTATTATGAAACAAAACAGACCCGAGAGTCTTCCAGGAAATTTACCAAAGTTGGTATTGGCATATATATATTTTTTTTAAACTCTATATGATTTGCAATTTATCTTCTGATTTCATTTGTGTTTGACTGCTAACAAACTCGAAAAAAAGATGTTACTTTGCATTTACAGGATAGTACACTCCACAGATCATGTATTTTTAACTGCTCTTTCGTTATCCGAGGGCAGGATACCAAGGCTATCAAAATCTGTGAGTAAAACTCACTAAGGATACCCCATCCACTGCGGACTGGTTTCATTTGTGTATGGCTTCTTAATACTTTGCCAAAAGAAACATCCAGGAAATTTACCAAAGTTGGAATTGAAATATATTTTAATCTTAAGACTCTATGATTGGAATTGACCTTTTGACCTCTTTTCTGTAGAATTGCTAGGTTATTTTCTAAAATATAACGGATCGGAGTTTTCTGGGAAATTTACCCAAGTTGGAACTGCCATCCCTTAAACTTCCTAAAAGGTTTCATTTGTCACGACACTTGTTCGGCATCTCATAAGAAACATGCATACCATTTTTCAATCTATCCAGTGGTTCTCCAAAAGCCTGTTATGGACGGAGGCCTAGCACTCAACACTTGGTCTGCACAGCCATCTTTTAGTTTCAATACATTTAGTAGTTCTCAAGAAGAGTATAATGAGTGAAGGATCGGCAATAAAAAGAAAATTCGTAATCTAGTTTGAATTCTTCCTGTAGCTCAGAAGATGGATATTTGGAAGTTAACAACCACGATGGACACTAAGTGATGGCAAAAGATCATCTTACCCAAAAGCTAATACAATCAGCGCCTGGCTTTATCGTTCGGGGTTGGCCATCTTCGTTTTTTTGTGGGAGCGCTAGTTTGACTTAGATATAAATTTAAAAATGCGCACATTTCTTTTATTCGGACGGTCTATCGCGAATGATATAAGAATTACTTTTAAAACTTCATTCAGTCCTAACCTCAAAGCATATTTGTAGGTTAATTAATCCTTTACTATTACGCAGCATTGACCATTTGTTTTCCTGCAACCACGCTAGTGTGTGCAAAAAGCCATTTCCGGCAAACAAATGGCTAATTTTACAATTTATTAGTGGAGAACTTAAACGTGATTGCTAAAAATTATTTTATCTGGTCTGCACTTTTTCAACCAACAAGATAAACACCGTTTTATAAGAATACGGTGGACAGTTTTTCTTTCACAACCTTTTTTGCTCGTTCCAACAAACTCTGACAGTATAGACAATTGAACATATACTTTAGGGAAGCTTTAACTATAAATTCAGCAAACGGTATAAAATGCCATTTGCAAGTTTTTGCTCATATTAAAGATTAGATATTACTGATCGTAGTGTTGAAATATATCTTGTTCTATCTGCCTTATTATTATACATTTTGTACAAAACCATATCTAAAATCGTTTATTTTCGATGCGTAATTATTTCGAAGGTGTCCCAGTTTTATTCTTCTCCGAGATTCTTCTATATAAAATGTTTAAATGACCCATGGAAAACGTCAAACAGTGATTATCTAAGATTTTTGTTTAGAATTAAATCAATCTGTAACTATACAAATCAACGATTGATGCGCATTAGGTGGATTATAGTACGTTTCACTGAACGGAGTCTCTCATATTTTGCTATCATTTCTAAAAGCGATTACAAAATCTGAAAAGGAAATTTAGAATGAGATTAAACTATCTTACCGGAAATAGAATTAGGTGTTCGAAGTATCACAGGTGTCGTTGTTTGTCCTATGCTAATGTGAAAATTGCTGATTTTTGTGAAAAATTACAAGTTCAGACGACGTCTAAATTCTTGGATTTCTGGTACCGCCAAGCTTATTTTTTCTGGCACTTCGCATAAATATATACTTATAGATATAAAACCTATCAAAATATTTTACATTTTCTAAAATTCAAAAACTCTGCAAAAATTGTTATAATGGAAAACGACAAAATTTCCCAATTTTCCATACGAGTGGAGAAAAACTATGAATATGTATAAAAATTTCAAAATATACAAAAGTCAGTTACCGGAACTTTTTCTCTGGTGCGTATTATAAGAGTTATGAACATTCCTCCTAGAGATTTTTCTAAATTTAATAAAATGCGAGAGACTAAGCTCAGTGAAATATACTTTAATAGTTGTACAAATGATTGACATGACCCTAATAGCAGATCGTGCAGCAAATTAACTTCCTTTAAAAGTTTTACTTTCTGTACATTGAGGTTAGTTGAAAAATATTAGTTGCTGCATTCCTTCATAAGATACTATTCTCTGCACTGTATAAGCCAGTAAAAGTGAGATAACTCCGCTGAACAGGTCTGAATTAACTTACATTCAATAGAAAAAATATCTACATCTGAAAATGTTATATATCTTGTACATGTGTTACCTGAAACATAGAATGTTTTACTGTGATATTTCATTTTTCCAAAAAGATCTTTGGTCCGACTTATTTTATAAAAAAAAATCCTTTTTTGTACCAATCCGAATAGTTAATATTTATGGAAGACTATTTTTCACTATAATTTAGGATAGAAAATGTCACACGTGAATAACATTTTTGAATTAACACATTTAATCTTTATGAAATGTAGTATATCTTCATAAACCTGCAGATCATGTTGTCATCATGCATGTGGTAAAGGTCGACAAAGTATCAAACCCTGGTCATTAAAAAGCTTGAATAATACCACTAAACCTATGTTCAGTCCATCTGCAATACATATTCTGATATTTTTGTTGAACAACAGATTTGAAAGCAGGGTTTCGTGTAACTTTTCATTGTAAAAATGTGGAAAAAGTTAAAGATTCTGGTGTAAAAGCTGATATTTTTGTTGAACAACAGATTTGAAAGTAGGGTTTCGTGTAACTTTTCATTGTAAAAATGTGGAAAAAGTTAAAGATTCTGGTGTAAAAGCTGCTTTATCCTCATCTGAACCATACCACACAATTCTTTGAAAAAATATATAAAAACTAATAACTATCTTTTCTGTGACATGAACTTTTAAGCTGTTTATAAAAAAAAATTCTGAAATGAATTTATATGAACTATATGCTCTGAATCATTAAATTTTCTAAAATCTGATAATATTCTTAATGAAATACCATCAAATATGACTATTTAGACTGTAACTTACAATCTAATATGGGACTGAATCCAAAATTAAATTATTTTGTAATATTTCTAGTTCTTATTCTGAAAGCTAGCTGTAATTTTTTTACTAATATTGGGTTTTACCTAGAATCTATATCCATTTATTTTTCTTTCTATTGACCTTATACATGACTGTCATTTACCCAATGAATTAAGACTAATATCCAGAAGCTATATTTTAATGTGAGTTTCTGCAATGCTATAATAAAAAGCAACAATATCATTTCAAACATAAAAGCAATCAGCAATGTTTAAGTTGATTTAATATTAAAACTTGTCAATAAAACCTGAAACCAGTCTTACCATATCAGCATCCATTTGATATACACAAAGCACTATACTACTGGGAGGGAAAATCTCATTCCTGACCAAAAAGTTCCACACTATGCCATTTATAGTGAATTTGAGATTGTTTAACAAATAAAATACAACATGTTTGTTTATGAAATTAAACTACTGCTAGAATGTTCAAACAAAATATGCATTTTTCTCAGTGATGTATTACATTTAGGTAATGTGCATGCTTTACATTATCAATGATTATCAATCACTGATCTTAGTCACTGGCAAATATTTCTAAAGATGCTGAAAAAACCTGTAATAAAGCTGAAATAAATACATATAATACCTAAGATGTTCTACAAAACACCAGTAAAACATTTCGTTCTACTTTCGGTCAATATTGTTAGATATAATAGTGGCATGCCAATATACTGAATATTTCACAATAGTAAAGTTAGAATCATGATTCACATAAAGAGAAATGTGCCAATATGCTGATAACAAATCCCACCTAGAAAAAACACCTGAAATAGCAAATATAATGACAATGGTGACACTAATATTCAAACACAGAATACAAATTATATATGTTCAATTTAACTAAATATTTCATGGACAAATTATTTCATTATTTAACCTCGTTAAGAGTTCATAGTACTTTTCAAACTTCAAAGACATCAACATATTTAGTGATTTAAATGTCACAAATTTCCATTTTCAAAATAGATTTTTTGAAATTCAGGAAAGTAAATTTTTATTGTATTTTTCATGTTTAAGGAATTAATTTAAATAATTCTACATTGTTTATAAAGAATGGGAAATAGCTGAGCACTAACAACCTCTCCCAAAAACATATTCATTTAAAAACAATGACTTAAATTGAATACAATATTCTTGCCAACAGATGTGCACTGAAATAATACTGATACACTAAAGGGTTTGCATATGCTGGAATTAGTAATTGATATTCTCTCAATATATATAAATTGGTATTCTCAACATATATATATAAAAATAGGAGATGTGGCATGATTTCTTTATAACTACTTAGGTTAGAAATTAGTAATAATCACTCAGATCTGTAGTGAAAAAGGCGAGAATGGTGCATTAAAAGATGCTGTATGTGATGTACACACATTACATTATAATCAACAATCTAAAAAATGTTTCTATTAAATTTGATGAAGTGGTAAGAATTTGATACATAACCATAAAGTATTTTTTCAAATAAATGTTTTCTCTGAAATTAATTCGGACAGATGAAGCATGATAAATTGTATACAGCAAAGACGTTTTAAGATTTACAACATGTATTTTCCATCAAATATTTACACTAATGCTTAAACAATGTTGATTACCACGGCCTAGGTCCTCTTCCACCTCTTGGAGGTGGTCCCCTCATTCCTCTAGGACCAAATGGTGGCGGTCCTTGTCCTCTTGGACCAAAACCTCTTCCTCCAAATCCTTGATCAGGGGGGCCTCTTGGTCTGAAAGGTGGTCTTGGTCCTCCGGGTCCACCTGGTGGTGGTCCCCTTCCTGGAAATCCTTGAGGACCACCTGGTGGAGGGCCTCTAAATGGGGGTCTCTGTGGGGGTCCTCCACGTCCCATTAAGGGTCTTGGTGGTCTACCTCCAAAGCCTCCTCTGTTTGGAGGGCCTTGTGGACGCATTCCATCCCCAAAGTTACCAGGTGGACCTCCAGGTCCAGGTGGGCCATCAAATCCTCCAGAAAACTGATCATGAACAAATTGGTCTCTATCTTTATTTGGACCAGGGCCAAAATTCTTCGGGCCTCTGTTTTGGTTCGGTCCACCACCATGATTATGTTGTCTATTGTCACTAAATTGTTCACTTGGTTTAGGTCTATCCCTTTGCGGCGGATGTCCACCTTCCCCATCATCTTTTTCCTGTTTAATCTGACCTTCAATCATTGAACTAGCAGTTGCTTGGTACGCAGCCTCAGCTTCTGCAATAGCATTCTGCACTTCAATACTTAAACCTGATTCACCTTGTGAATTATCATCAGGTGTGTCCCATTTGCTTGGTCGTCTCCTTTCTCGTTTTGGTTTATCAGAAACAGGAGATGAACTGGTTTTAGTCTCGTTTACTTGAGGTCGACCTTGTAAATTTTGCTGGTAATTTTGATGGGAATCTTGAGCATTAGATGTTGGTGGTTTTCCACCAAAATTCTGTTGCTGTTTACCAAACCCAAAGTTTTTCTGATCTGGCTTGCCTGGCTGTTGCATTCGTGGTCCACCAAATCCCCCACCTTGTGAATGCTTTTGTTGATTAAATTGATTGCCTTGAAAATTTGGAGGAGGGTTAGACATATTTGGCATTGAGTTGTTAAAACCACCTTGATTTGAAAAACCAGCTTGATTTCCAAACATTTCACCTTGTTGTTGCCAATTCTGACCTTGACCTGAAAACCCTTGTTCACTTTTAACAGCTTCTGGTGGTGGAGGTGGTGGTTGAAAATACATCTGATTTCCTTGACTCTGTTGTGAATTTTTATTGGCATAATCAAACTGTCCGCCTTGTCCTCCTGCACCACCATAAGCCATCTGATTCCACTGTGGTTCCTTTTTAGGTCTTTTCAGAGATTGCTTTTGCTCATCATCACCTCCACTATATTCTTGTTTTATAAAATCAAGTGCACTTGCATTTGAAGTGTTTGGTTCATATCGGCCACGTTTTTCAGCTGGTTCTTCATTTCTATCATGCTGTGCATGTCTGTGTCTGTCCCCATAAGTATCACCAGCTCCATGTTGACGTCCTGGTGGGGGAGCTGTAGGTTCAGGTGGTCGATACATTCCTGACTGGCCAAATCGATCCTGACCTTGAGGCAAAGGTGGTCGAATGCCTTGTCCTTGCATTTGTTGAAAGAATGGTTGGCCCTATTAAAATTAAAAGAAAGAGAAATAGACATTTTCCAAACAAATAGCAATTCTATATTCATACCTTGGATTAGTTTTGTCTTACTTACTGTTGTGTTTAGCCATTGTATAAAAAAGCTTGGTAATTCATCCTAATAATCCATGACTTTTTAAAAAATATGTTGCTTTTAGATTATCTATACTAATTCAATTTTGGTTTTCAGTTATATAACTGGATGAATCAAAATGGCGATACCATTCACTTAAAACTTAAAATAAATATTAAGACTTCTTAACAAAATTCTAATAGAATTCAATAAGCTTCTGAACTAATCCAAAATTTGAACATATTGCAAATTAACTATATTGTTATTTTTTTACCCATTTCTTTTCTTACCTGCAGTGCCAGTGGTGTACAAAACATCAAATTCATTACTGCAAATAGGATGCTAAATACAACTCACTGACCATACCTGTACATTTAAAAATTTCTATTTCTCAAGAAGGCAAGAAATAATGTTCATCTCTCTTTAAAACTTGGATAAGAAATGAATTATTTGAGTATGTAGGTGGATTTTTTCTCTGATAATTAATTTTGAACAAAATTTTGGGGAAAATTATTTGGTATTTCAATTTTGTAAATCTTAGTGTAGTGTCTTTACATTTAATAGACAGATATGTATTATAATCTTCTGCAATGTTTTACACTAAGTGATATGTACTTAGGATTTTTGTCATGAGAAAACCCTATATTTGAGTTTTGTTAGAAATATTACTACGAGCAAATAAAAAAAATCTATTTAAGATGTTGATATAAATGTAACTGTATATTATAATTCAATATA
The DNA here is from genome assembly GCA_034783895.1 of Geukensia demissa. Lineage (NCBI taxonomy): Eukaryota > Metazoa > Mollusca > Bivalvia > Mytilida > Mytilidae > Geukensia > Geukensia demissa. Next base: position 9,596 of record JARWCS010014065.1, read on the forward strand.
TCTATTTCCTATATTTTCATTCTAGTTTATTTTGAATAGTATGGCTTCTGTGAACTATATACAACAGTTCATAAAAATACGTTTTAGATGTCATGTTATAAAATAGTTGTGATATATTACTTGCATGCTTCTACTGTATTTGATTCTAGTATATTTTTTTTATAATTACATATTTAACTATGAATACTTAAAATTGATTAAGACTGATAATTCACACAAGGTCCAAGATTTTCATGATATATAAGAAAACATCATAATCTTCCATGAAATAATATCTAGAAATATACTTGGAAAACACAACTGATGGCCAAAATAAAAGCAGCTTAAATTTCATATTTTGAATTGCCAACTTTAGGGAAAATTTAATTAAAGGCTTTTGTAAACCCCAACTGTTATACAAAAATCCATTACCAACATGCTATATCCAACTTTCAAATTTTAGAAATAAATACCCATGGAACTAGACACGAGTCAAACTGCATTGTAAATTTCAACTGTTAGCATTATATATATGAGAGGCCAGGCACTACAGTAAAAGCATCTGAGGGTCATATAACATGTAAACAAATATTGTGTTTATAAACTGCATTTGTTTATCTATTATAATGTTTTACTACACCTTAGAATAAATTATAAATGATTGTTATGAATACTTGAACTGCACAACTTAATATAAACTGCAAAATGTCAGGAATTCAAAAAGCCTATGACTGAACAGTTGGAAGGGGATTCATTTGATAGACATGTGCACTATATCTGCTAACCTTTGTTGTTGAAAACTAATTTGCTAAAATAAGCCTGTAAACTGTAACAAGTTTGAATTACAAAATGTATTACTTTGCATCTCTTCTCCAAGCCTTATAATATATGCCTTTCCAATTAAAAACTGCAGAATGGTACACTTAACACAGCAGTTAAATAAAAAACTTGTTTTTACATTATTTTAAGGTCCTTTTATGAGGAAATGATGAAACAAAACAATCTGCTTACTTTATAACTAAAAGGTCTAAATCATAGAAATATCTAAAAAGTCTGTTTTGTTTTTTCAATATCAATGTCAATCTGATTTTCACAATTGTTCAACATTCTTGCTGCCCACTGATTGAAAATAATATGCACACTTTAAAAGCAAAGAAGATATTCTCTACATATTTCCAGTCTCCAATTCAAGCCTTTCAAATTGCATTTACTTTTATGGGGAACCATGTCTATAAGAATGTAATCCATGAACTACATAATAGATAGGCATGTTAGCAGATAGTAATAACTGAATATAAGTTTATTTAGATAGAAAACATTTTATGTATATTTTAAAATGCAATTGCTATTTAGAGTTTAAAGTAATGGCACAAACCAATGTCATGCAACAAAAATTGTGGTCCTTATTCATAAAGTTAACAGGGTTAGTAAAAGAATTAGTAAAAATTATAATAAATTTCTTGTTTCATGTCATCAAGCAGTAACAATATCATTTAATTAAAGAATTTTGAATTTGTGATTTAAAGATCCCCTTTTCATGCTACAAAAAGAATGTTTTTTGCAGAAAGTATCTGATATAATATTCATCTAATTGTACAATTATGTAAATGTAAAGGAGGTGCATATCTGACTTTATATCATGTTCTATTTCTTAAGATGACAGTTACTATCTAGCTTTTCTCTGGATCTGAGTCTAACACTAATTGTATAGGAAAATTTGCCAGCGGTCATAATTCTGTCATTATAACCACTTAAATGGTGAATTTATTTTTCATTTTACCAATAAAAGGTGCAAAAAATCTATAAGGATTTCCTAAAAAAGGAACAAACGATAGTTCTGTTATTGGCAGTATAAAACATGTGTCAATATCATATACAAACAGAATACATCTGGTTTCTTCTTGGCTAAAACCCATAAAACTTTCTGTACAACATGCACCAAAATTAAATAAAGATTAAAATTTATGGTTAAAGACAATAAGCTTGTAAAATTGCAAGCAAAACTGAAGATACTTTCGGGAGGAATTAAGATTGAAACCTCAAGAATGTTGACATTTGAATATGTTGTTAATAATACTAATACGATCAGCTTAAACCTTTAAGTTCTAAATAAAATGCAAGAAAAAAACAAAGGAAGAGCATGAAAAACTTCCAATTAATTTAACTTAAAAAAAAAATACAAATAATACATAAACTTAACTGTATTGTTAAAATATACCTGAATATATGAACAAATTGTGTTTTTATTTATAGTTATCGGAGGTTAAGTCATAATTTTAAAGCTTGATTAAGTGTCTAAATTGATTCTTTCTGCATAACATGTTAAAAACTTGGAAATTTGTGTCTTATTCTGAAAGCAAAATGAACTTAGAACAACTCAATTAAAATAAAAGAATTGCATGGCTGTGTTGCTGGTAAAATATCAGGTCAGAAGTGCAATATCAATATTTTTATGCTGAACAACTTTGTTGAATGTTTTGCTTAAGGGGTTCATTAAGTGAAAATAAGAGGCATTTCTAAATTAGCAGAAACTATCAATAAAAACTTCAGAGAGCATGCAAGAAATGAAACTGATATGAAAATTCTAAGGGATGATATTTGCAAATAGTGTACTTTACAGCTAAAACTATTAAAATAAATTCAATTACAGCAAATTCTGCAATTGTAGTATGGACATCATTGTCTTCTATTCATGGGCTGATATTGTGCAAACAGACTTTTCTGTATGATTTGTGAACATTAAAAACAGGAGCTATCAACAAGAAAACAATATAATTGGATACCAAAGTATGCTAATAGCACTTTTGAATGTCCAACTCAAAAAATTGTTCGACTGCAAAGACATTAAAGGACATACCCCACACCAATTACACAACATGAAATGTCTCTCATGCGTAATCTGGACAAAAAACACATAAACAACAAAAAGTACTGATAAAAAGACCAAAATTTCAATGGCACTGTTAGTAATATACACACAGTGTAAAATGTAGTTCAATTATAAAACAACTGTTTGGAGGCTATGATACTGATAACTGTAGAACCTGAAACCATCCAGAATCTTGGATTTAACTGAAATTCATATAAGTGCTGCAACATTCTGCATTGCAATAGAAATAAACAAGGAGAGTGATATATTACATCTTAGCGTAATGAAAGGCAAAGAGAAGGTCAAATCTGAAGATATGTTGAACCTATTAATCATACAATCCAACTAATACACACCTCTACAAACATGCAATGTTCAGATATTGTAATGCCCTTCTATTATCTCAATGATCAATTATTCAAATAAGCATTTATAGTGGTTATGCTTTATTCAACTTTCTTAATAATTTTATATAATTAAATATAATATAATCAACAATCTCTTAGAAAGCTGTGTGAATCTGAACTGGTTCAAATTTTTGTTTTAAAAAATTATAGTCATAATTCTTAGCAATAAGCATATTCAGCTCAATGTGACATACAAATACTTATGATTTTTTCATGCTTTCTTGAAGTGAATTTTTCCTGGTCAATGAACCCCTTTCAATTTCATTTCAATTAAATAGAAGTTTCAACCCTGGACATATAAAAAATTTCTTTAAATTTGACATTCAAATTTTGTATTTAAAACATTCTACTATCTATCATTTATCTGTCTTAAATTGTTTCAGTTTAGAAACAACCCCAAAAACCTTGATAAAGTAAGCAAAGCCACTCAAATAAAATATTAGGAACAACAGTAAAGGATTCCATCTTCCTGTAATTTCTCTTCTTTTCCCACCTATTATGAAATAAAATGCTCTAACAACACACCCTGTTTAAAACCTGTGAACTGTTAATGTTTAATATATACTTTTCTGTATTTCTTTTTAAATATTAATATCAATCGTGCTTGTAGCTTATCTACAGTGCTATTAGAAACCAGAAAGGACAACAGAAGCATTAGACTGAAGAGGTTGATTTGTCCTGAAAACATTTCTATGGATTCGTCACTGTCATATCATTCATAAATATGCCTATTTTATTCTCTTTCTATAAACAGTAAACTGATACAAAAATTGTAAGGCTATTTACTGATACTAACTCTTCTAAATTTACTTTTTTAGTTTTCAGTGATATATCATTGTCTGGAATATGCATAAAATATCAAAAATTGATCTGTTTGTCTGAACTATTCTGTGAAAATCCATGTAGTTATTATTCTTGCAAGGTAGTTTAAAAAAATCAAAATGAAGTACAGCTCTTAACTAAGTGTTTTCTGCACTTTCAACAAAATATGTTGAATATAGTACAGAAAAATTTTATTAATTTAAATTTGTGCAACAAATGCCACAGCAAGACTGGCAACATCCTAAAAATTGTACATCTTTCTCACTATTGGAGCAAATAAACAAAACATTACTATTACTATCTGTTCTGTTAACGAAAAGGTTCTCTTTACTGTTGAACGCTAACTAATGCCCTTAACCTTAACAAAGTCATCTATGCAGCAGTAAACTATATCTGATTTTTAATCTTCCTAAAGAATGTTGGTGTAAATATGTACTTTATATTTTCTGTGGGAACAAATGTGTATTGTCATATTGATAAGTTATTATACAACTTGTGTCAGATGCATGGAACAGGCTTGTCTTAAATAGGATAATATAATTCAACATAGGTGCACAGTGTTTAAGACTATTCCCCTATAATTTTTTTTGTTTTATCCTCTACTTGTAACAAAAAAAAAACCCTTTGAAATAGATTTCCTAATAACTGATTTCAGTATGTTTACCAATAATGTATATATGACTTAAGAATGTTCACTGCAACATATACAACTATCCATATATGTTGCTTCATATTGAAATAACAAAGACATCTAAAATTATTGTTATAAAGCAATATAAACTTTTTTTTGCTGGAAGGTATATCCATAAAAATAAAATCGTATAAAAAGAAAGAATTCTCAAAGATTAAAACTGAACTTCCACAAGTATATGACATCTGTCCTTTTTTAAATCTTAATGAAAAGCAACTTCATAGCAGTTTTCATAATTATTCAGACTTCTACTTATATCTGACATTTAAAGTTAAAGAAATAGCTAATTTAAAAAAATGTATAAAGATTAACAACCATTTGCAATTAACCACATTTATTATGCTTTTCACATGAAAACTAAAATATTTTGCACATTCTCTAATATAGGCAAAACTTAACTGACCTTTCAGTAAATTTATTCATAATACTTGTATTTTTTTATTTAGATTAAACTCATTTTTTACTATATTTAGTAAGTACATACACTCATCATTACATCCTATTATCTGTAAAAGATATTCTAAAATATAGGCAATTATACAAGACTTTTGAAGTTTGAATATTTGTAGCAATTCAATACAGTTCTATATGTAATGGAAATTGTAACATGGAAATTTTTCATTTGAACAATAGAATACTTTTTCAAATGTTTTTATAGCTAAACAAAATATGTTGCATATTTTTATTTATGAATACTTAACAACTTTGATATAAGATTCAAATTTAAAACTTCAATATAGATTTTATGAACTAAAACATTTCAATTCATCATAAACTTCTAAAAAATTTCCATGTTTTTGCACTATACCTGTGTGACCTACCTGTCGTAAATCAGCAGGTGGCTGGAAAGGCTGACCTCCACCTCTAGGCTGACTGGTTCGTTTTCCTTCATCATTATACCTGGAAAAAACCAAAAATTTTTTCCAATTTTTTTTATATTACATCTTACACATTATTAATTCTGAAAGTTATAATTACATCTATGATTGCATGTCAGAAAACCATCACCTCTGACCAATTTTTCAGCTATCTAGTTATTCGGTGCTTAACAAAACTATTTGAAAACTAAAAGACACAGAAGAGATAGAAAAATGTGTCAAATTATTTTTTCACGCCTATTCAAATATATATCATTAGCAGGTGAAGGGAAATGCTGTTGAACCATCGCATATATCTGGCAATTTGACTCTCATTCAGGTAAATTTCAATTTATTTCCAGTCCAAATGTTTGTGTTTTTTTCTATGGTGATTTTTAATTTTTTTCCCCAAAATGCATGTTACCAATATGTATTTCTTTTAACACTTATAACCACAAATTTTATACAATATATATCATCACTAAGAAAAACTTGTGTGAAAGTAAAATACTTCTTAATTCATTATAAAAGTACATTAATCCATGACATTTTTTTTCTTTTCCATATTTATTCCAAAGCCCTTTTTGAACAATGAATCACAGATGTGTACAATGTACATAAAATAACAGAAGTTTCTGTATAAGTGAAATATTAAAGACATATTAGGCTTATTTTAAAACATTACTTAACTGGTATGTTTATTGCTTTTCCAAACTTATTCTCAAAATGCTCTTTGAACAAAGAATCACAGGTTTGGTTTTAATGCTACTTTAGGCCTACCTTTCCACAAGCTGAACACATTTTTCTCTGGATAATTCCACATAGTCAATTTTATCAAACAAATGATCATTCACATCTGGCAACTTGAAGTTTGCTTTCATTTCCATGACTGCCGACTCTGGTACAAACTTTCCTAAAATATCATAATTATGATTAAATGAAATAAACATTTATGAATCAGAAACCTTCCTAAAATATTATTATTACATGATTTAATGAGATACACATTTATGTATCTGAATACTATATATGGCATTGGTAAGTACACAAGATTTGAAGTTCATTATCCAAAACCATATTTGCTTGACAATTTTATATGATTTCATTAAGTTACCATACTACCTCCAGATATTTAATACCTTAATTGATTAATAAACTAACAAAATTGAACTTTTACATGCTTTGCATATTGTGTTTTTTTTATTTTCATGAAGAAGTTACCATATTTTTATAAGATATAACTTTTTGAAACTTATTAACCTAATAAATCAGTTAAACGGTTGTCCACCCAGAAATATGTGTAAAAATTTGGCAAAGGTACTATTATGTAAAGAATTTGCTATAAATTTGAGTACCATCTTCAACTGTCCTCTTTTCAGAACGTCTTTGTAGTTCTGAATCATCAGGCTGTATTACTACTGCTCGTCTGAAGAATCCACTGAAATTCTTCATCTTCCTCTTCCTGGCAGAAGGATACACATTGGTTTGATCAAGGATAAAATTCCTGTTCCTTTTTTGTGCTGTGAACAAAAGTGACAGATTTATTATAATAGTTAACAAGTTATCAATTTTATATTTATTTGATCAGAGAAAAAGTTCCTGTCCCTTTTTGATCTGTCAAATAAAGATGTGCAAGGTGTGTAGTAATTTTGTAATAAATGAGATCTGCTGCAAGTTTTCAGTTAAATCTTCACTGTTATAAAAAAATTTCCACAATTTCCCAACTAGAAATAAATATTTCTTGTATGTAAAATTGATTGATTGATTGATTGTTGTTTAACATCCAGTGGCAAATATTTCATGCATATTCAGGATGAAAACAAGTTAAACAATAAATCAATATGTAGACTGTGAGCAAG
>JARWCS010014173.1:0-17078 GCA_034783895.1 Geukensia demissa
TGTCAGACAAGTCTGACAACTGGGCTGGTGAATACCCTCGGGGACCAATGTTCCACCAGCAGAGGTATCGACCCAGTAGTTTCAAAATAAAAAATTACCAATGTTAAATAAATATGGAAAATCAAGGTATGCTATATGTATATTTCAAAAAGTAACCTCTCATCAGGAGCATTAGAATAGAAACATAGGAAGTCAAAAATTCAAATATAGCAAAAGAAGCACTCAAATTCTTACGTATCCATTATGCTCTCTGTGGCTCAAAGCAATATGTTGTTTCCATATTGTAATACAAAAGAGGGTACAATGACCCGGCGCAGGTAAAACTCTATCACTTGAAAATAATGTTGTACCATTCACTGTTATGGACTTCAGTGCTTTGTCATCAATCTACATTAGGGAATAGGCAATCCTCACAATGATATTAATTAATAGTTATGATTTCTGTTGAAGAAAGGGGCCCTTATTTATAAATATATATCATCACGTTCTAAAATATGGAGCATTCACAGCATATACATATGTAACCGAACAACACGGACAACAAACTTTATTTATCCAATAATCATCGACGGAAAATCCACTGCGGACATGCGTTCGTAATAACAGAAGTGCATTTCATGGTTCCTGTTACAACTCGGGTTGTAGGGATGGGCACCAGAGCACGAGTCTTTATTTGCGAGATCTTCTGTATCCATTTTGAAATATTCTTCTGTAACTTTCATGCCATATACCTGCTGACAGGTACTTGTATATCGAAGAAGGTAAAATGCGTGGTCAACCGGAAGCAAAATCGCTTTTAGGGAAAATCCGTCACTTCTAAAATGAAAAAAGAGACAAAAAGTACATTTACTTCTAATAGAGAAAGTATCTTATATCATAACAAGTTGCATTTAGAAGGAGTCATTAATACAATGGAGTTAATGTTAAAGAAACAAATCTGTATTGTGACACAAAAAGATTTTTTTTTCAATCGATGAACAGCATCGTCCAATCTTACGTTCTCAACTTTCTGGTGTTCGTTTGCAACTTTAAAATGTCGACCTCAGTGAGTAGTTAAACTTTGTGTTTGATCCCATTTATGAAATTGGAGAAATAAAATATGTTTAAACTAATGGTCTCGACCTGAGAAAAAAATCGGCGGTTCTCTATCGACAATTCGAAATCCTTCACCACCGTAACTGACCATCAGCATATGGACGAAATATTGCAGAGTTGGTGTGGAGTTCCAACCAAACACATGGTTTTTAGTTCAATGTGCTTCTGATGTATATCTTTTCTTGGTCTTGTCTGTCTAAGACCTTTGGTTCACGTTTTCCTTTTGGTTACATGTAATGTATAAATGTATTTTTATATACAGAACGCTTGTTTAATTTGTGTTTACAGCGGCGATTCCAAGTGTAAAAAAGTGTATGTATGCTTAAGGATACTTTATTCACCTGCAACAAAAGTCTATCCTTGTATCACTACTGTACTCGCCATCAGGTAAAGAACCGCCATATTGATTGTCATTGGACATATCTTCATCGTCCCAGTAGATCGATCCTCCGCTGAATCCTGTAACACGTGATTCTTATATATGTGATTGAAATTCGATTATATTTTTTTTTCAGGTAAATCTGGTAGAAATATGATGAAATGATTATTTTTCAGTTTATAAAGATGCATTTTCTGTGTTCACCCTTGCTCTGACTTTTAGTCAATAATTTATCTTTTCCACTGCGTAGCAGGAAAAAGTGACCAAGATAAAATCTCTTAAAATTCGAAAAAAATCATGTTTAACTTTTCTATTCCAAAAGCAGAAACATAAGACATCACAAAATCAGAGGCTCGCATGAGCCTGCATCTCTCAAACACTGTCATATTGGTTGTAAATTAATGGGAGTATGTATTATCCATGTGACATGAGCGACGAGATCTCGAACTATCTTTTAAAAAGAAGAATAACATTGTCTGATGGACGACAATCCTAAATTTTCAAACATCACAAACAACATAAAAAAAGTCTTTTAAAACAGTTTAAGTAATTATTATCAACAATTCAATATCAGCCGAAAGTCCGTTTTGAATTCTCGACCAACATGAATAACATAACGTTTGTAGATGATCTTTTCACAAATAATCAAGACCCGACAGAATGTTAATATTCAAGCTGTATAAATGTTATTGTTACTTAGAATATTTTTTGTTTGTTTTATTAAAGGTAATTATTAATTAGAATATATTGCTCGTGTACACAAGAAGATTCTATCTTAAAACAGCACTTGCTTGATTAGACATTTAACTTTCAATCTTTTATGATTTATACAAAAAATTATGAAAATGAGTTTTTCCATTCTCAGTGCTGTCACTATATTATGGATAGTGTGCAGACGTCTTATGGAAAAGGTTCATTATTGAAGACCATAATGGGACATGTAGAAGTTTAATTTCGACGTTTTTTTTTTGTTTTTTTTTTGGTGGATGTTTGTGTCATGGACAATCTTACAACATCCTTTATTTTTGTATTTAGAGAGGGATGAAATGCCTACCCTTCCAGACCATCTGAGGTCACCCTTGTTTGTACTGAATTTCAAATTTTTTATAACCTCTTACATTAATTTTTGACTTGTTGTTTTTCGTGTTTGGTTTTGTCGTGTTTTGTCTTCATTTGGCTTTCTTCTCGAAATTGCCGAAGTTTGTCTACTGTCAATGGAAGTATTGATTTTCTCCCACTCCCTCTTGAAAAGATCTTTTGAAAGGTACGCTGGTTTTTCAGATTTCATGATTTTTATATCATGTCAGGTTCCCCTCCCAAGTCAGATGTAAACTTCGGGATATCGGTAGAGAGAACTACTTGAAAGACTAATAAATTCATACATTAAACATAGCTTGCAATCTTTAGAGTACCGGGAAAATTATTCTAATATCTTTCCGCGCTAACGAAATAATCCAAAAATGACATGAAATGTACAGCAACCCATCAATTCGAGATGTTCAATTTTGATAAGTTTTGTACGTATAAAAAATATCAATGCATTTTATTTTGCGAGTTTTAAAATTAGCATAGCAATAGATAGCTAAGACTTTAGGCTTGAACAAAATATTTGAATAGAAAATCTTTAACCGAAATTACAAACGCATGCAAGTGAATATCATGTGCATCAAACATGTAATTAAATTAAGTCAAGTTATAATGCTTTAATTGGCATATCAATTACAAAATTTATTGGTGACATTCCTATCTAAAATTATTTTAATTTTTGATAAGAAATACTTAGAAAGACAAAAATTCCCATGCAGTGTCCTATTTTATAAAACTAAATGGAGTCATGGTGGCCATGTTGAATTTCACATCAGAGCATAAAACAATTTCGGGTCATGATATTCAGAGGAACATTCCTATCACGCACAATATTATAGGGTTATTGCAAGAATATTAGTGAATATTCCACGAGAGATTATATTCATTAATATTCATGCAAATATCCTTTCATTGTATGGCAAAACATTTAAAATGCTAAAAACATCAATTTCCAACATCAATGGCGTCGCTTTTTCAGAGCAATATTGCACTGCGTGCAATATCGTGGAATACTGCACGCTAACTTTTGGTTACTTTCTATGGGGGAATATAATTATAACGTTGCTATACAATGATATTATTTATTTGATTGTTTAATTGAGAAAAAAATCCAATTTCAACAATATTTTAATATATTATTGCGGTCAAATGACGAATGAAGCCACAATACCCTCGGACAGAAACACCGACCAAAGAATGAAAACTGAAAACTCCAGCGTTGGTTCTTTTCTTTAGTACAGAGCAAAATGCAAACTCATGTCGAATAGGTAGTAAACTACTTTGTTATACCTTTTAAAATCTTCCTATGAAACTTTGGCAATAAAACATTAATATTTTAACTGTTTCGCAACAGTAATAATTTCCAATAGAACCGGACAACAGTTTTAGAACTGTTTCCTCGGACCCAGTCAATAAATGTATAGTGTTCTTTAAGGTTAGTTTTAATAAATTACCTAGATCACCTTATTACCCAAGATTCAAAATTAATCAATTAATTACACGATTTCTAATATGATGTCATTTAAAATTTGAGTCCTTGTGTAATTTTAATCAGCCCAAACAATTATATTATTGCCAAATGATCATCCAAAGAACTTTTCGCTAATACCTCATTTTTAAAGAACAACAAATTCTTCACCAAAAAGCATTTTCTTCATCTGAAGGCCATGCTGAACTTCCGATTAGAACCGTTATTATTATTCTAGTAAATAAACTGTTGGTTAACCTTTCTGCCAAAAATCTTGATCACTAAGATTCCAGAGGGGACGATAACAATGTATCAGGTTATATACAGTAAAATAATGCTAATAGCTGTCCTGGAACAATGAGCCAAATAAGCTAACAAGAAGTAGTTATCTAACAGCAACAACTTGATTACCAGTTAACAATAATGATGACATATCTCATCATCAGTTCAATAACCGGGAACATTAAATATAACTGAATAATATCTGTAAGATAGCTAGCCAATAGTCTTTTATTTTATTGTTTTTTTTATACTATAAACTTATAAATATCACAGAAATACAATACAACATTTTCATATACTACAGTTACTACATGTAGTAAATGAAAACAAAAGTCGTGCTCTTCGTGCCCAATATATTTTCTGATATCCATAATATTCACCTTATGGCTCTTCACTCCTTTCCGACCCCCTATTCACTGTTTGTCGAATTACTAATCATCACTACATTACAGAAATCGTGATGGACTGTCTTACAAATTATTATTCACCAAAAAAGTTTTTTTTTTAATTTTACATCAGAAAATGGTATTGGTTTGAAGCATAAGGATGTCTTCTTGTTACGTGTTAGTCGCTTTAAGAACTGTCTTGCAGGAACTTACCTTTTTCAACTGGTAGAAAATTGTCCCCGTACCACAAGAGGGTCCTATAATATGATGCATTATGTTCTGTTCTTATTGATTTTCGTTATGCACTCGATTTAAGATTTTCAACAACATTATGATCAAACAATGATACCTTTTGGACAACTTCCTTTTTTCAGCAGACAGTAATTACCGCTGGGCCACTCTCGTTCATATTCAGAATTCTCGTCTGTCGTCTTCATGCAGTAGTAAAACAGGGGCTTGTTCCGTTCCATTCTACCTAGTACAGAAATATGAATTAGATTTATAACTACCCTCATATTGCTCAGTAATTGAATAGTGTTATGAAATGATTATATTGGCTCTGAATGGTTGAAACTAGAGCACGTACTAGGATTTTTTTCCATCACAGTAACAGTAGTAGTCAACAGTGTAATGAATGTCGATATCATGAACATCATTTTTTCTGCAGATTTAAAATCACAAATCGTTTAAAAATAAAACATTTCCGGTTAAAACTAACTGCTTATTCTCGAGTTTTTCTCCAAGTTCAAGAGTTTATCCTCAAATGCTGAAATGAAATCATACATTTTGTTAATTTTTGGATAGAAAAAAGCATTTGAGAAAATCTTTAAATTGAGACGCTTTATGAAACTGAAGCACGGGATATAAGAACTATTTTGTTAAACTCAAAACCATGTTGAACTTATACAATAAATTTACAATGAACAAATCTAATATGATACAGTAGCCATTAACTTTACCGTATAGCATTGATTGTGGGAATTGTCTTCCTTTATCCCCAGCTCTTAGGGAGATAATTTCATTATAATTGACTAATATTCCCCATTTTGTTAGAAATAGAAGATGTGGTATGATCGATGAGAGAGCCGTTTAAATCTCTACAATCTCTTTACCTTAATTAAGCCTTTAACAAATAGTAAGGCAAGCTGTAAATTGCTCTAAAAATTTGAGGTAATTAAACGTTTTCAATAATTTGTTTTTTTAGCTAAAACGATTTATAGTCAAACACAAAAACAAAGACATTCGTTGGACTATATGTGTCCGGATTTGGACAGACAGATAATATATGGCGGGATTAACATGTTTGTGGCCGCTCAACCCACCCATAACCTGGATAGCAGTAATAAATGTATCACAAAACAGACACCTGGAAAAAAGATAAGCACCCCCAAATATTTTCCAGGATTGCTTATTGAAATAATTGTTTTCATGAAGTTGATAGTTGAAGTTCATAATTTCAAACATAATTAAAAGGATGTGAGCGTTCAGGTGTGACATTTAAATCAGGCGCGTTTTTTCCCCACCTGCAACTTGCACTATTTTCTCGTGCATCTAATCCGTATTTAGTCCCGACTTTCTGAATGCAAAATCATTTTAAGTAAGAATGGCAAGAAGACGGATTCAGAGGCGCAGAGATGACAAATTCTTGGCATGAATTCCGATGGTATGTCCTACAAGGCGATAGGTAGACAGCTTGACAGTGATCAGCCGTTTAGTCAGAAAACATGTTGCCACCCAGAATGTTAAGGACCGTACTCGGTCTGGTCGACAATCTGTAACAACCCAACGTGAAGATAGGAGCCTTGGTAGATTGGTCAGACGAAATCCTTTTGCTACAAGCACCCATCTTAAAATTCAGTGGTAACCTGGTCGTAATCTGTCAATCAGATAAGTAAGAAATCGTTTAAAATCTGCGAGATTGAAGTTTAGGAGAGTCATAAAACGCCCTACATATTTTGACGATCGCCATCGCAGGGAGAGGTTGGCCTGGTGCAGAACAAGGTAGAATTGGAACCTTCAAACCTGGCGACGAATACACTGGTCAAACGAGAGTAGATTTTTACTCCACGTAACTGATGGTTGAACCCGTGTTTAGAGGCATCGTAACGCAGCTTACTCTCCAAGAAACATTGTTCCAACAGTGCCTTTTGGTGGGGCTCAGTTATGGTATGGGGCTGTGTCTCGTATGATTGGAGGCTGGATTTGGTAACAATCAACGACAACCTTACTGGCGAAAAGTACACCAAGGACGAGCTTACACCTGTAGATGTGCCTCATTTTGACAACCACACGTTCGCGTCAAGACTTATTTAGAGAATGAATCCGTCAGCACTCTTCCTTGGCCAGCAAGTAGTCCAGATCTCAAACTTATAGAGCATCTGTAATACCAATTTGGTAGGCGAATACATGCTTTGGAGCCTCCTCCACAGACATTGCAACAGTTAGAAGCTCACTTCCACCGAGAATGGCGACATATAACGCTTCACCAAAACAGACGTTTAACTGGCAGTATGCGGCGCAGGGTTGCAGCAGCCATCCAGGCAAACGGTGGATATACCCGATATTGACTTTCGATGACTAAATATCAAAGTGTGGGTCATGATTGACATTTTTTAATGTGATTTGACTATTCAATAACGTTTTTGAGCTTTCACTGACAATACTTTTTAAAGATAATTTTAAGTGTGAAAACTGTTCGTATTTTGATGTCATGATATGTAAGTTAAAAATTGTTATTTTACGCTGATAATCTTGGTTTCTTGTGTCCAATGATTTATAATTTCATTTGATAAACACATTTAGATTGAATGGTAAGTTATAATCAGTCACAAGAACGTCGAATCTGAATCACTTGAAAACATGGGGGTGCTTAACATTTTCCTAGGTGTACATTAATATCAATCGGTAAAAAGACATAAACCAAACCTTAAAAACCAATTGTACTGGATTTAACCCATTAAGTAAACATACAGATCAAAGACAATTACGAAGGAACAAAATGCATCGCTCTCGAAACAGTATTTGCCCTTCGTTTCTAACAGCTAGTTCAAAATTAAACACGTATACAACTTAGCCATCAATGAAGTCACGTCCAGCTGGACATATTTCAGAAACATTATCATATTCTTACAATGCTGAAAACAGAAGCATTTGTTTTTCACAGATTTAGGGTTAAGGAAAAATATTCAATTTGAGACTGAAGTCAAGGGCGTGGAAACTACTAGTATATTTGGTTAATCTCAAGAAATATTAAATAAACATATTGACCATCTAAAAAGAAACATCAAACATTTACTTGTCCAAACTACATGAGTTGAGGTAATTTTCTCCTTTTTATTCTCTCATTTTAAAGGAGATAATTTTATTACCTCGCGTTGCCAACGTATAAAAGATCAATAAACTGACTAGTGTATGTCTTTTACAGGTTTTGTTCTAATTAATGGTGCCTTTGACCTCGGCTTATGGGAGGGTTTGGTACCAGCAAAACATATTTAACCCCGCCATATAAGCTAAATGTCTGTTCTATGTCAGGAGTCGATTTCATTGCCTGAACTTTATCTTTCACGTTTTTTGTATTCGTATGTTTTACTTTCGTTGGGAGGGGTGGGGGATTGTCACAAGGTTGTTCACCAGGAGTGGGATTCAACCCTTGTTGAAGGCCATGTGACGAAAACTAGATTCAACACTTTCCTCCGTAATTTTAAGGAGATTGAGTATGATCTCCTTGACATTTACCCCCAATCTGATCACATCGGCCACTTCCGTCATAAAATCCGGTAAAGTAGCCTCTGACCGAAGTAGTAGCCATTTATCACGGCCATATCGATTACTGACTGAAACTTTGATCAGTAGATTTATGATACATAACAAAAAAATAGAGGTGTGATGATTGCAGAAACTTACCTTTTGTTGAATTTAGTTCAATAATGAAGCATACAGAATCTTCAAAAATGTCTCAAATAGGCATAGCGGCTGTGTACGCCCGCTCTTGTTATGATGACGTCAGATATCTTATTGTGGCGTCTAATATTACAGTCATTTCAGATTGCAATGATTGTAGTTTAAAACAAAGAATAAAAGTTTTAAGATTTGTTGAAATTTAATTTTTAAATTCATTTTACTTTGTTTTCCTACCACACCAGAAGATCTATGGCTCAGTATGAAGAACTAGATCTCGTGCACATGGAAATCCGCATCTGAACGCATCACATTTGGCCCGAACACCGGGCCATATTCATACCACCTCGGTCCGAGGCTACGTTTACGAAGATAGTCGGAAATAGCCGAGCGTGATCCGATTGATTTAACCCATATCTTCCAATTTGTATATCATTCTTGGTTCAAAATGATTACATATTTGATTTGTTCTGATTTGTATGAAAGTCGCATGCTTTGCCAATAAGATTCCTATGTTAGTATGACAATGCTAAATTCATAATCATGAAAACTGTGAAAAACTTGTGACTTATTTTACTACTGTAATTGTATTACCTGTAAAAACTAGAATATTCTACAAGCTAACTTGCAAATTAAAAGTGATGAATCACTCTTACCGGCTAGGTGAATGGTGGGTGTCCAGGAATTAGAATTGTCAGTATCTTCAGCGTCTTGTTGTCTCCAACCTTCTGCAAAACCAAGAGGTGACTTTGGACAACCGCCGAGAGGTTTGTATAATCCATATGTTCCATGAGGCCATGTAACAGGGATTTTTATGTGGGGATCTGTAAATATATATTGAAAACATATTTAGCTTGATATCAACATTGATTTTTTTAAACGATCTGCAAATTTTTTTTCTAAGAAAATAAGTGTTCCTGCTTAAGCTTATGGCCATCTGCGTAAAAAACAAAATTGTCTGAAAAGGTAAAAAGGGAAAATTATGTTTTTTATTCTTTTTTAATCCTGATCATGACCTTTTAATTAATAAATGATAAAAGATACCAATAAATGTCAGAAAGAAACCAACACATTCTTCATTTATTTCCATCTGTACGGCAATACACACGCAATTCTCAAATCAAGACTTGAAGATCTTAAAGGTCTAATTCATAGTTTCTTTAAAAAGCCGAAAAAGACGATACAAATACATCGTTGTCGGTAGACCCAAAACAGAGTTGTTCAACGCAAAAAAAAAAAAAACAAAAATTATACAAAGAGGAGGATGTTACAAACATGATCGATTTCCTAATTGACAACATCTTTGTTCAGTTTCGTGGACGAGTTTTCCTGCAGACGATGGCCTTCCAATGGGCAATAATTGTGTTCCTCTTCTCGCCGATCTATTTCTTCACTCGTTTGAAGCAGACTTTCTCCAAGAGCTATCACACAAAAAAGTATTTTACCTCAAACCTTTAATTTCAGCTTCCAGTATATAGGTGATGTTTTTTTCACTGAATTGATTTTAGGCTCTTATCTTCAACTCATCTACCTAAATGAGCTTGAAATTAAAGACACAACAGTCTGCCTCTTACTTTGATCTTCAGGTCGAATCAGACTATAATACACCTCTACTAAGTCTTGGATCAATTTTGTGGTTTAGTATTCTCAAAATAAGCTGGAATATGATTGGCGACTAGCTTGCCAAATCAATGATATAGAATCTTTTATTTATATATGGTTTCTTCAAGAAATGACATTTATGATTTTCAGGCTGGTGGATTTTAGAATATCAGAATGCGGCGTCAATTAGAGTTGCTTTTTATAGTGTACTGGGAAGTAAGATGTTATTACATTTCTCTGATATTGAATATATTTTTAATGTTGAAATCCTGCTTAATTTGCATCGTAAATGTCTACCTTTTTTTTCTCAATTTAGCTACGGTGGCGTCTTTGTTTGCTATTATTGATACGTCTGCCATGTGTCTTATATTACGAGTGTCTTATGAAGGAATGTCCAATTAACTGGCAACTAAGTTTGAAGTATGTTCATTAATCGAATAAAAAATAAAACATTTTGCAACATTTCATATTTGTTTTAAATGGTTTGGTTGAAATTTAAAAATGAAACAAACGTCTGTTGAATTACAATTTGAATTACCTGTAGGAGGCGTTATTCGTCCATTTAATGCTGAGTATTCCTTAAGTGCCCGAATAGTATTGTTCTGCCACTGAGGCAAATAAAAAGTCACACCCTCATTACAAATGCCACTTGATTGATATAAAGAAGCATTATTCCAAAATGTTTCATAAATAAATTCTGCAATGGTTGCCATTTTGTATGCAACTGGCTGAAGTGCAGTTCTATTTCCAATATTCAATGCAGCGTCTACTTGACCTCCGTGGATTTTGTAATAATCATCGTGATGAAGATTAGAAACATTCAAATGTACTACCGAACCATATCCCATGTAATCCTCTAAGGCGACAGAACCTACACCTATGTCGTACTGAAAATGTTGAAAAGTCAGCTATCAAATAGTTTAGGAATAGATGTGATTATAATTTTCTATGAAAGTAATTCAAAGATAATAAATTAAAAACAACCTAAAATCTACAGTTTACCATAAGGTAAGTACTAGACAAAAATGTAAATCGTGACTTCAAAAAGATAAAATCCAAAGCCGACTATCATGTTTGACTACCTCGTTACTTCTTATCCACACTAGCTGAAGCGGGAAAGGTTTAAGCAAATGTTCTCAATTTTGAACAAACCAAATAAGTTTACCCTCGATATATGACCAATTTGATGTATATCAAAATAGATATGAACCAAGACAGTTTCTTTGAAGAAGTTTTATTGTAAAACAGTGTCTTTTGATAGAATTAAATTTAGTGCATTTTTAAAAGACGGAATATGGAATATGTAATATATATGCCAGAAAGACACCGACCACATTTTTTGCGTATTGTGCACTGCATAATTTATCGGTTAGCTGTTGCCAGTTATTTTTCTTTTAATGATCAGAATTTCCTCTTTTATTTTTAGTTAACAAAGTTGAATTTATGCAGTCAGTCGTTAGGCTTTCCGTTACGCTCTAACGTCATTTATAGATTTTAAAAAGAGCCAAATCTTTAGATGTTAATGAAATCGGACTTTGGTTGGCGTCATGCATGTTTGAAAAGACGATATCCGCCTAAAAATGTCATATAACATATAATGTGAAGCTATTCAAATATACCAAATATCGACAAATTAAGCATACAATGTTAAAGTGTAAAAATAAAATACAAGTTTGTAATTATGGTTTGGCTGACAATCTGCAAATCTCGAAATAAAGATTCTAGCACTACGGTGGAGTTAATGATTCGCCAGAAATTGTGGCGAGAGTCAAATCTTGTGGTTCCATGATGATAATTGTAAATCTTATTTTTCATGCTCAAGGAATCGCGGAAAACTATTGACGATAGTTCCAGACGTTGGTCCAATTGCCTCTTGGGTATCTTCGAATTAATTTTTACTTCAGAAATGAAATGTACTTGACTTCGTTGGAATTTTGTTTTTAAATTAATCAAAGCAGTTTATTTTACGTTTTACCTATAAAACACAAAAACAATTTTACTGGTATTTGCTTCCAATATTTATGCTTTAATCATATACATGTATAAACGTTCAAGTACCTCGGCTTCAAAGTTCAAAAATCGATATGCATGTTGAAAATTTAACTAAAAGTTAGGTTTTTACAATGGTTATTGGTTTATAAGATGAAAATAAACACAAATTTATCAAATGAGTTTTATAGTATAGTTTATTTCGGAATAAAAGATGACAGACTTACCGACAACAGGATTTCAGCTAACTGTGCTACAGACTGTTCATATCTTGTCACAGTTTTAGTGCCCATTTCCACACCAACTATGACGTGCTAACAAAATATTATATATTGTTAAAAAGTACGGTTAAACAAAAACTTTGAAATAAAATCTAGATATGGTAAATTTTGCCACAAGTTTTGCTCGTTTGTAGGCTACAAAGCGACTTCCAAATGTTGTTATAACCAACCCTTGTAAAAATAACAAAGAGTAAAGAATTAAATAACATTGTTGTTGGTTTCAGTAGTAAAAAGACAACTTCATCATAAATTAATGTTTTATTTTTTGTTCAGAAATGTTATGACATCAATTGGATATAGGCTTAATTAGTCAGATTTTGGCATTTTTGTAGTTACATGAAAACTTCTCAGTCGTACTTACTAGTAACAAATTTAACGGTAAAATGGTGTTAGTATAATTGTTCATATTTGAATCATTTTAGTGCGACTATTAACGAAAGTCATAAACATGAAAATCGATTAATTACTTTTTATAAAGTATTTGTTGTTTATATTTCGTTTTAATTCCTGCTGCAACTGAATGCTCCCGTACGTCTAGTATACGTCCAAAGCGTATCGCTATAAACTATATCAGATCTTAAATAGATTTATAGGTTGCTGTTGAAAAAAACCACTGAACCAAGGGTTTCTCGAGAAAAGATCAAAGTCATCAATCAGAAAAATTTTCAATTTCCATCATGATTTGGTTGACCGGTACGAAATATCCATTTCACAAATAACAATGGACATTTTCCCAGTGACGTGACATCAAATTTGTTCCTATACTGTTTGTGACTGACATTGACTGCGACTATACACTAGCTTTGTCTACTGAGTAGCACGACGGGTGCCGCTAGTGCAGCAGGAGTTGCTTATTCTTCTGGAGCAACTGAACCGGGTTCGTGTTACTCTAGATTAATTTTTAAGTATAGTTTTGTGCGTGTTAAGTTTGTATTTCGTTTCTTTTTTGTGTGTTGTGTGTATTCTGATTTTTCGATTTATGTCAACCGCTTTTGTATCGTCGAATTCTTAATTTTACTTTTCGCTATATCGATGATGTTTTGTCATTGAATAATCATACATTCAGTGAGCATCTCGACCAAATATATCCCAGCGAACTAGGAAGAGGGAAAACTTGTTTCTAAGATTAACGACAAACACGGTGACTTCAACTTTCCTATTGTAAGCTTCCCATACTTATGTGGCAATATTGCTGCTTCCCTGCCTACGGGGTTTATTTTTCGCAATGATTCGATACTCTCTTGCTTGTTCGAAGAATCAGGATTCACTGAAGAGAGCATTGCTGTTGTCTCATAAATTACAACAACATGGATACATCCAATCAAGGTCGAAATTGTCCCTCCTTAAATTCTATGGTTGCCATCATTAATTGGTTGATCCATATGCTATCAGTGTATCTCAACTAGTTATGGACCTGTTACCGTTAATTCAACAATAAGTTGACCTCTTCTCGGATTGACGTTAACCCGACGATTAGAGTTTTAAGAATTCCACGACGGGTTTTGCTCGCAGAAAAGGGGATGCTTACCCTTCCAGAACATTTGCTCCCATTCATGTTTTGTAAAGGAGTTCGGGGATTTCAAGCCTTTGTTCTTTTTTGTTTTCGTTTTGTTTTATCGTTAAGTTTGTTTCATATTGGTCTTGACAATTTGAGCCATGCACTTTTGATCTCTCATATGAATATTCAACACTAGTCTTATTTACTGTACTGTATTTTTGTTAAACTTACGGTTCCCCAGCGATCTAGAAACCGACGATATACATCTTTGTCATAATCTGTTGGCAAGTGACAGACTTCACTTGCAAACTCGTCACTTATATCATGAAGAGTACTAAACAACGGTGGAAATACATATCGTGTTCGTCCTTGGTTACACACAGTCAGTGTATCGCGAAAGACGTCATGGTTCGCAACCGATCTGTGTTCAATGTCTTTAAAAACTAAAATTAAAATGGAAGAATTGATAACTCTATTTTAAACAAAGATGATGATGATTGATTAAATTGAACGGTATGTTAAGTTATTGATCAATATTTTAAAAATCATAAATTAAAGGGAACAAATATAATGTTTATAATTCAAATCAAAGAAATATCATTGAATATACTTACTTACCTCTACTTTGAGTAAATGCATATGGCATAATGCTGCTGTCACCTTGTCCTTTAAAATCAAAAGAAGGTGGACAGTTAATTTTGTTTTTCATAGACAAAGAACATTATAGGTTCATGTTTGTCTAACATTGGCAAGAAATTAAAAGTTTAACATAAATTATCTTACTCCATTAGAACAAATATTTTCTTTTTCTCAAAATTCCAGGTTAATAGTTCAAGCATATAGTTAAGGATTTAGTATTAGTCTTAAATAATTTGTATATGAGCGGGCAGATACGTTCTGAATTAAAATTTGTAGATAAGATTATAAAACCATCTCATTATGGTGTTTTCGTTTGAGCTTACAGATTATGTATGATCATATGATGAATTAAAATCAGATTTAGACTTTTATTATACAATTACAGATAGTCTTCATATTCCAAGAGGCCAATCAAAATAAATTAACCCTTCCGGAGCACCTGAATTCACCCTAGTTTTTGTAAGGTTCGTATTTCTCTAACTTTAGTTTTCAGTGTAGTGATGTGCGTACTGTGTTTGTCTATCGTTTCTTTTTTGTTGGCCGTGATCTTGTCTGTCTTCTGATTTAACGCCTTCTGTCTGCCCCTTTGGTATCTTCGATTTTTTAAACCCACAATACAAATTACCAATGTTGAATAAATATGGTAAATTTTGACATGCTATATGTACATTTTAAGGATTAACCTCTCATCAGTATCAAAAGTGCCATCAAATTATAAATCAAGCATCAATTTAACTAACTTACAAACTATCAATCAAACTGAACAAAGGAAGTATAACAAGGTCAAATACGGGAATATTTTTTAAAATCTCTTTTACACATATGTGTGAAATCTTGCATTTGTACTGTCGTCTTAAATATGAAGACAGAAAACAAATAACGACTAAAAAGCCAAAATATGATAAAAAGCAATCTTAAAATAAGAATTTTCATACCAAATGTCACCATATCTTCGAGTAAATAATCTTGGTACGACTTGGCTCCGTAGAAAATCGAAGTGGCATTGTGAGGAACACAGCTTGTTTTGCCATCAGTGACTATCAGATGCTTCATAGCCTCTGGTGAAATCTTTAAGATATGTCTTGTTGTTTTGATTCCAGGATCAACTCCAACTTCTGAGAGGTCACCACCATCTGGATTGCCAAACAGCATGTTATATCCGAGACCAATGAACGCCGAACCATCAGCTGATGCTACAATATTGTGTTGCAAAACAACAGCTACAGCTAACAGATAGACAAATAAGCGTACCTAAAAATTATAAAAGAATCGTATATTTCACTGGTCCTTCAATTTAAAAGATAAACTTTAATGATAAAAATTCAAGTCCACAAATAATGGTTAAAAAGGGAAAACTTTAAATGACTGACAAAGAATCATTATTTTCTGTTAATTTAAAATCAATTTTTTCCTTTTTCGTTTATCGACCGAAAATGTCATCAATTTTAAATAATTTGAAATGAAAACAGAAAACTCTGGCTTACCATATTGTTATATATGTTCAACTGCTGCCAAACAAATAAGATAATACAAACTTAAAAGCTGACCTCAGTACATGTATGGTCATACAGGTCAGAAGATTTGTCGTACGAGGAAGTTCCTTATCAAAAACTGATAAGTTGCATAACCTAAAAAGTTTAGGAAAATATGGCATACGAATAGAATTATTCTGAAACTTTTGTTTGAATATAATCCAGAGACTTTTTGATTATTAGTACATACAGTAAGAGGCAAAATCAGTACCATTTTGAACAGCAAAACCAATGTCAATGATTTACAAAACAACTAGAACATGAAATAACAGAGAGAGATTGTTACTTACGTTAAGGGAGTTATATTACCCTTCGTTGGTGTTTTAGGTTCAAAATACTAGTTTGACAACTGTGAGATAGTGCCTCTGCTGGTTATCCAGAGGTACCAGAGGGTATTCACTAGCCAAGTTGTCTGACTTTTCTGGCATAGAGTTTGCTACCTACTATTTTCCAGAAAGGACGAGGGTCGTTAAGGCCCATTTCTCGCCCAAGAATTGGACTAAAAAATGGTAATTGGCTAATATCTATTATTTTATTATTTTTGTATTGAATAATGTCTAAAAAGAAAATCCAACCGAATTTTTAGTTTAATTAGTTCTACAATGCTCACATGACACGTAAAAAATGCTTTCAATGTGAAAATACTGAGAAATTAATTAATTTGATGCAATATTTGATAATACTTTGTCGATATTAATAGAGATCGCACAAAAACATCACAACCAAACTTTGCACAATTAAAGATCTATCAAATATAAATGTTTGGTTAAAATATCTTCGTGATGGTTTTGTGCGATCATATCTATTTTGAACAAAACACCTCCAAAAATTGAGTATTTTTACCGAAGATGTTAAATTGTCAAAATCGTCAAATATACCCTTTCATTTTGTCGAAATGACGAAAAGTATACAAGAAAAAGTAATGAATTATTAAAAGACGATTA